>JAPMLY010001368.1:0-106362 GCA_026401115.1 Tetraselmis chui
CGCCCTCTTCTTCCTCCTCTCCCTCCTCGCAAACAATGCCTACACCACCCCTGAATGGTGCCACAGCACCACATGCTCCTACATAAAAAAGGAGACCCAACCCTCTTCGACAACTACCGCCCTATCCCCCTTATGAACAATCTTCTTAAACTTTGGACCGCACTATTCAAAGATGCAGGCTCAAAGTACACCGAAACCCACGGCATCCTAAGCGACCAGCAAGACGGATTCCGACACCACCGCAGCATACACGACGCCCTCTCCTCCATCATCATGGAGGGCGCCAAAATATACAAAAAGTATATCTACGTCATGTACGCGGACTTCAAAGGTGCCTTCAATGCCGCGGACCACAGCATCATGTTCAAACATATGCGCCAACTCGGCACGCCCCCCAAATTTGTCGACACTTGCGAACAACTCTACGTCGTCTCTACCACCGATTATATCACCCCATGCGGCTCCACCGCCCCCTCCATCGACATTAACTGCGGCACCCTACTGGGGGACACCCTTTCCCCCTTCCTCTTCGCCTTCCCCGCCCCCCCACCACCCTCTCATCCGGCATCCACACCCCTCGCACCAGAACCCCCTCCCATGGCACTTACCACACACATCGAGACAGAATACCTCTCACCATCATATCACCACTACCCTCCATGCGACGTCACATGCATCATCTCCAAACACAAACACACAGACTACGGCCAAACACCCAATTCACTAGCAACGGCCACATGGCCGGTAACTGCCCCTCTATGTCTGGCCTAAGACAGGACCGACACAACAGCGCTCTGCAACTCCTACTATCCCTACTGGAACGCCGCAACGGAGGACGCTGGGAGACCATCACCGCAGACTTCGGTAACAAACCCATAAAATCGTTTGAATCCCCCAACCCTGCCCACTCCCCACTCGACTGCCACCCTCCTCACCCCACCCACATGCCCACCCGCCTTGTTGCTGCTGATGAAGGTCTCTCGCATGACTCCCTAACATCCTGCCCCGCCGTCCTCCCCCCTGAGATTCTCCCCCCACTGCTTCGTCCCTCAGCACACAAACCTGACTTCATCCGCATCCTCGAACCCAGATTCGTTGGCCACTCCAACGGTCGCCGACGTTATGCATCCATAAAAAAGATTCAGATAGGGGAATGGAAGTACTGCACAGACAACAACCTCACTCACACAGCCGACCTCATACGTGCCAAATACACACCCCTTGCGAACGCCATCAGAAACCAAACTGGCCAGGCACAATGGTAGACATCATCCCCATCGTCATGAGCCGCACAGGTACACCGCACTCCTCCACCGTCACGAGTCTCACCTCCCTTCTCACCGCCCGCACATACCCTCCTGATAAACTCGTCTCGAAAGCACGCCTCGACACATCTCGCATTCTTACACAACTCCATACGCATACTGTCCAATGGCTGCATCACCTCCTACGCATATACCGCATCAAGTCCCGCACGACCTCCCGCCGCGCATCCGCACATTGCCTCCACGCACGACCCTGACTGCACACATCCTTCACCTCTACTTGCACCCTCCCCGGGGGGGAGTAAAACCCCCGAACACCCTTGGAGAGGTTGGATTAGGTGGTTAACGGTCTAGCCCTGACTTGTAAGTTCCCTGTATGGCATAGTTGGGAGGGCCCAGAGACAGCAGCCGACGCATCCGGCTTTTGGTGAAAAACCGGCGCATACGGTACATGTTGTAAACAATTTCAATTTCAATTTCAATACGGCCAAACACAATACCTGGTGGACTGGGCCCCGGAACACCTCACGGAATGGGACATTCAACTCCAAATCGACGACGGCTTCCGCCTCATCTCCTCAACCCCCACATCGGTATCTCTTCCCACCCCCTCCTCCACCACCTGCTCTAATTGCCATGAACTCCTCCACACATACCCCACCTTCACATGCTGCACGTGCTCGCACTTTGCCGTCCATTCCCAATGCCGCCCCACTCAGGGGCCCGTCACATGGCAATGCGAGCGGTACGAGCGCGGCCAACAGCACGACCTCACCCCCGCCTACACGAGGTCCCGTGGGTCCCTTGCCTACAACTCCACGACACCATCAGTGAGACCCCCTATGGCCCCTCCGCCCCCTCCATTGCAATTAACTTAGTATTCGTCCCCTCTACAACACCCATCCTACCCAACCCCGGACCCCCCCCCCCCCCCCCCCCCCATGGACACACCCCCTCATCACATTCAACCACGACCCCATCAACCCCGACCTCAACATGCTACCCACCGGCACATTCGCCATACACGCCCACCCTACACTACATGATACCACCATCTTTTCAACCCCCGACGGCCTCATAGTCACTACCCTCTCCGGCCCCCGCATCCGACACCTATTCCAACTCTTCCGCCCCGACCTCACACACCGCTCGTTCGAAGAGGAGGTCTACCACCTCATCACCCGCCTAGGCTCCCGCTTAGAAATCCACTCACCCACACCCGCCACCACCACGCGCAATATATGGGCCACTCGAGAAAACTTACTCACAGCACTTCGCGCCACATTCCACATCCAGACAGAACTCTACTCAGACCCCCTTAACAAATCACTCCACTCTCACACCTACCACTCACGCTACCCCGAAGAGATAGTCTTCTCATCGAGCATGATTAACGCACCACACATCTGGCACGGCACTAACATCGCCAACCCGGAATACGATCACGAATGCATGCGCCAAGCCATGGAACACGCAATCACCAACGCCCACTCCACAGCCTCACACACACCCAACGCCACCATCCTCAAACTCCCCCGATGGGAACACACACACCATGCCGCCGCTACAAATACATCAACTCACCTTGCATCGATTACCTCTACACCCTTCCCAAAGACGCAAACACCTTCTTACCCCCCGACCAACACACATGACCACCCCACCCCCACCCCATTCGGCACACGCTGGATGGTCGATATCCACCTCGTCGCCGACCCCCTCGCACTCTCCACCATGCCCTCACACACAGCCATGACCGCCCTCCATAATACACTTGAACCGATTTACAACACACACCTTCCCAACCCCACAATCACCATCCCGCCACCACGCCTCTTCGCCACTTACTCACCCCACCCCGCAGGCATCTACCATTTCCCCCCCAACCCCACTCACCCCATCACCTACCCACTCCCGGAACGCACGACACTGACATACTCCCCCACCAGAGGAGAACTTGCTTGGAAGTGGCAGGACTTCGTATACATAGACGGCTCCACGAAGGGAGGCCCCTCCCCCCTTGGAGTGGTCGCCACTCACCCCGCCTCGGACACACGCATCAAAATTCTGGTGAACTCTACCCCTCCCTTACATACCATCAACCGCGCGGAGCTAGCATGCATAGATATAGGCCTCCTTATAAATAGTGCGTGCTCCCTCCGCCTAATACAAGGCTACATGAACTGCCCTTCCGCCTACCGTCACAACATTCACCGCGACACACTCCTCTCCATCACACACATCCTCAAAACCCGCTGCGAGTCAGGCATCCGCTTACAACTTGGCAAAATCAAACCACTCATTAGGTAACGACCTCGCAGACACACTTGCTAACCAAGTTGCGGACGGACACCCACATGACACAACATACACCACAGGTTCAAACGTGTCGATAGGCCACTAGACGTGGCCATACGCCCTCATACCACAAATCCTAGGGGACCTCATACCCTACGGATACACCAACCTCAAATCGGACGCACACACATACAACACCAAAGACACACACACACACACACACACACACACACACACACCTGTCACAAACCACCAAACACGGTGCCCTCCTCGCCCGCGCCGGGGAGGACGGCGCCGACTTCACATTCCACAAAAAACACACAACACTTACCAACAAACAATTCACTCACAAGCAAGAATTCATGTGGGGGGTACACAACACCCGCCTCCTCACCCACCACCCCACCTTGCATTGCCTCATGTGTGGCCAATTCACTAGTAACGGCCACATGGCCGGTAACAGCCCCACCATACCTTGACTAAGACATGACCGCCACAACAGCGCGCTACAACTCCTACTCTCTCTCCTAGAACGCCACAACGGCGGACGATGGGAGACCATCACAGCGGACTTCGGTAACAAACTCATCAAATCATTTGCATCCACCGCACCCAACCACACCCATGTTGACTGTCACCCCCCTCACTCCACCCACATGCCCACCCGCCTTGTTGGAGTTGAGGAAGATCTCTTGCCCGAATCCCTAACCTCGTGCCCTGCCATCCTCCCCACCGAGATTCTCCCCCACGCGTTGCGACCCCCGGCACACGAACCCGACTTTATCTGCCTCATCGAACCTCGGTACGTCGGTCACGCAAACGGTCGCCGCCGATACTCCTCGATTAAAATATTCAGATAGGGGAATGAAAGTATTGTACGGACCAAAATATCTCCCACACAACCAAATTGATTCGCGCCAAATACATCTCCCTCGCCAATGCCATCCGTCAGCATTGGTCAGATACCGAATGACACCCTTCCCATCGTCATGAGCCATACGGGTACACCGCACTTATCCACCATCACAAGTCTCACCTCTCTTCTCACCCTCCGCACAGACCCCCCTGACTAACTCATCTCGAAAATACGACTCGACACATCACGCATCATTACGCAACTCCACACGCACACTGTCCAATGGCTGCATCATCTCCTATTCATATACCGCATCAAATCCCGCACGACCATTCGCCGCGCCTCCACACACTGCACCTACTCACGCCCCTTACTGTACGCCGCCACCACCCCGCATCGCACACTCCCCGGGGGGGAGTAAAACCCCCGAACACTCTTTTGAGAGGTTGGATTTAGGTGGTTAACGGTCTAGCCCTGACTTGTAAGTATCATGTATGGCATTGTTGGGGGGGGCGGGGGGGCGAGAGACAGCAACCGGCGCATACGGTACTTGTTGTAAACCGGCGCATACGGTACATGTTGTAAACAAATTCAATTTCAACTGTGGGCTCGATGAGACTTGCGTACCATAAGGGAGCCATGAACGAAGCTGATCCGTTAAGTCGGCGACCCGACTTCGTACCTCAAGCCACACTTCCATTACTTTGGGATGGAAAGGTTCCGTGAGATGCAAAATTACGGCGAAGGTCCCATCTAGTGTTAGAAGACTCACAATTCAACTTCCTAACCGGTAACGCCTTGCAGCTCAGCCCTATGTTCGTTGATCTCATTTGCGAGGGGTACTCCCAAGACTCGTTTTATGGGGATGAGGGTGAGTGGACATGAGACAGTCGGATAGAAGCTAGAGCTGGGTACTTTTGGCGTCTCAATCGCCTTTGTATTCCGTGGAACTCTGAGCTCCGACTGAGATTGATCACAGAGTTGCACGACGGTTCGTCAGCTTGTCACATAGGAGTTGTTGGCACTCTTGCTAAAACACTTGACAGATTCTAGTGAAAACGTATTCGTCAATATGTGAAAGATTTGTGTGAACGCTGCGTCGTATGTCGACGAGCAAAGATTCAACCATAGATGGCTGCGACTCTTTAGCCATTGCTTGTTCCACCTTGATCGTGGCATACAATTGGTCTTAAATACTTGACACATTTGCCTATCAACAATGCCTTTGACAGTATCTTGATTGCTGTCGGTCATTTGACTCGAATGGCCCATAGAGCGTAACAGCAGAAGAAACTGCTAATTTGTTTTTACAAGGAGTCTACCGATTATTCGGACTGCCTCGAGTGCTTGTTAGTGACCGCGATCCGAAATTCGTCAGTGGCTTCTAGCAAACACTTTGGCGACGCCTAGGCACGCGTACGAACATGTCTTCCAGTCGACACCCGGAGACTAATGGACTCACGGAGCGCGTCAACAGCACGTTTCAACAGCTTTTACGTTGCTTTTGTTATTACGATGGATCTAAATTGACGGACATGTTACCTCAAGTGGAACTTGCGTACAATGCTTCTCGTGCGCTCGGAATTGAGCACATCCCCTCCGAGGCTAATTTGGGTTCTCTCTTGAGGAGGCCCTTGATCTTCTGTTCAACATGCGACCTTCAATTCCGGTTTCGCAAGACGAGTCGGAGCAATTAAGGTGGTTACAAGAAGTACTTGCTCTGCGACGTTCGGTGTTATAACTGCACGACGATGAGATGTAAGCTCGTTTAGAACCGTCGGTAGCTCCACACTCCAATAAAGAAGAAAGGGTGTGAGTCGTTGCAACAAATCTATTTTTACGTGGACAGATAAACAAGAAGTTAAAGGACCGACAGCTTGGATCGTTTACAATTTATGAGCAGATTGAGAAACACATTTACACATTGAAACTTCCAGCGACAGTACGCTTACACCCTGTGTTTCATTTGAACAACTTACGACTTTGCTCTACAACTGTGCTACGACCCGCTGCCCCGGTGACTGTTCGTGAAGGAGACGGCGAGGAATTTGATGTCTCTCACATCTATGCAGTGTGTATCAAGTCTTTATCCGGAATTCGAGGCAAATATTTGCTCTTCATGACGCACTTCATTGTTGACGACATTACACATGTATGTCACCGGCTAACTGAGGTGCATCGAACCACAGCGTTACAAGAATTCTTGGAGACACCCCGATGGCACAAGCTTGCCATGAATCATGCGTACATCGACTTCATGCACGCTCACACGGCGCGCATTCTTGATTCCTAGTAACTGCTTCAATAAAAGAGCTTCAACCACAAAGGTTTGCCTCGCGGCAACCTCAATATCTGTCATGGGGGAGGGGGAGGGTACGAGTGTGACGAGTACATTGCATGACATTGTACAGTTACTCATTACAAGTCTTAATTCGCGCCTTTCCATCGGAAGGACGTACAACGTGGGTACGTCGCAAATGCAATCTAGCGAGGGTTATTATGCATATTGTACTGGCAGTACCCTCCGGTACGCACAATAACTCTAACTAGCTAGACGACGCGCCAAGCGAGGATTCCGATGCAAAATGTGATTCCCTGGACTTGACGAACCGCGTCGCTAGAAATTTGTTGACGACACTTGGAAAGCCCTATCACCTGGCACGAGCACCAAGCAAGAGTTGGTGCAAATTAGCTAGGCGAGAGCTGTTTAAGCCTAGTGCAATTGAGGATGGTGACAGCACCTTTTAACAATTCCTTTGTTCGATTGCAATTTAATGTTAAACACTAATAGTCAAACATCTTCTCATCTGTCCCTCCATCTCCACTTCCAACTATAGAGACAGCAACGTTAGATATAACAGAACAAATTTGTGTATGCAGTTAGCTTGAAGAAGACCAATTGTCACAACATTCCTCGACAGTTATCGAGATTACTTTCAAGCTGCCTTGGCATGAGTTGAAGCCGAATTTACAAGCCTTACGTGATTTATGCGCTGATGATTCGGGTCTCAATTTATCATGACTGGGTGACAAGCAAGCAAGCTTCTTTACAATTCGGCACATGCATCCACGAATTAGTTACCCATTTAATCGATGCATCCGCGAATAAGTGTCGTGATTAATCGTTGCGTCAATGAATTAGGAGAATAATAAACGGGTGATACACCAAAATTTGATGCATTGCAGTTGATGTTTATTTTTTAGTTTTGGAGGCTAATGCAGACGCTTACCGGTGCTTTGCCCATTAGCTCCGGGTATTGGAAGACATGATATCCCTTCTTGTGGCACTTATTGAAGCAAAATCCCTCCTTAAGTTGTCGTTTAAACTCGTGAGTGGTAAAAGCTCCAACGATCGCGTTAACATTAATTCGGTTAGTGTTTGGAGAAGTTCGTCATGTGCCTCCCGTTTACCACGTCCACGACCACGTCCATACACTTCACCACGCGTGAAGCGTTTGGTAACGTCGACCTCTTGCTCCTCTAAAAGAATATTTCTTGGAAGGTCGACTGCCTCCAAGTTTGTTAGCTCGGGTAGGTGCGCTCTTTCCACGACTACCCATATGAGGTTATTCGGTCGCGAGGTCAGTCAATAGATTTTGTAAACGGAATAGATTTTACCAACGGCATGTTGTAGCCCTTGTGCCAAACCCCGAAAAGATGTAAACGAGATGGTAATCTCAACCGGGTAACGGCCTTCGAACACGGTCGCCACTCAATAGAGTAAGATCATCGACGGTCAGGGTAGAGCATGTCCCCTCAAATAAGTCACGAATGTGGCGGTTAGCCTTTTGAAAGCTAACTGGAGACACATTCTATTCTGTTATTTTGTTGTCGCTGCTTAATTTCAGTATGGAAGCGCAGATGGAAAGAGATGAAAAAATGTCTCACAGCTGGTACTTTATTTGTATTTTGTAATTGAACAATAGGAATTGTTGAATGGTTTTGTCACCTCCCTCTATTGCACTAGGCTTATACAGTCTTTGCCTCGTTAGCTTGTACATGTTCTCACTCACTTCTGGCTTACGTGTCAGGTGCTAGGGCTTTCCACGTGTCGTCAACTGTCTAGCGACACGGCTCGTCTAGCTTGGGGAATCACATTATGCATTGGAAACCTCGCTTGGCGCGTCATCTGGTTAGTTAGATTAACTGTGCGTATATGGAGGTACTGGCAATACAATACGCATCAAAACCCTTGCTTATATTGCAGTAGCGACGTACCCACGTTATACGTCCTTCCGATGGAAAAGCGCGAATTGGAATTAGTAACGAGTACTTGTACAATGTTCTGTATTACACTGTCGCGGGAATACACTCGTCACACTCGTACCCTCCCCACGTGACAGATATGTGAAGTCGCCGCGAGGCGGACCTCCGTGGTCTAAGCACGGTTGCGGAGGCAATTAATAGGACTCACGAATGCGCGGTGGGTAAGCGTGCATGAAGTCGATGTACGCCCGAATCTTGGCAGACTTGTGCCATCGGGGCGTCTTCTGGAAATATTGTAATGCCGTAGTTCGATGTACCTCGTTCAATCGGTGCCTGACATGTGGCATATCGTCGTCACCGAAGTGCGTCATGAAGAGCAAATACATGCCCCGTCGTTTGGGTAACGACTTGATGCACAAAGTAGAGATATGAGAGGCCAAACTCCTTATCGTCTCCTTCTAGAGTAGTCACTAGGACAGATGGTCGTAGTGGAGCGGTAGAGCAGGGCCGTAAGCTGCTCTCATGGAACACAATCTTTAAGCGTATTGTCGCTGGAAGTTTCAATCTGTAATTGTATTTGCCAATTTGCTCCTCCAATTTAAGAGGTCCAAGCTGTCGGTCCCTTAGTTTCCCGTTTGGTTGCCCACATAAGAAGAGGTTTGTGGTAACAATTGACACCTTGTCTCCTCTGACGAAGTGTGGGGCTAAAGACGGTTCTGTGCGTGCCTGCATCTCGTCTTTGCGTAGATGCAACACATAGCGTACCATAGTATGTACTTCCTATAACAATCGTAATCGCTTTGATGCGTCTTGTGAAATTGGAATCGACGGTCGCATGCGAAACAACAAGTTCGGTGGCTCCTCATGAGAGAACCCAAAGTTAGCCTCGAAGGGGGTGTGCTCAATTCCAAGTGCACGAGAAGTATTGTACGCGAATTCCACTTGAGGTAGTAGGGCTATCCAATCACAACCGTCGTAACAACAAAAGGAACGAAGAAGCTGCTGAAATATGTTGTTTACTCGCTATGGCAGTCCGTTTGTCTCTAGGTGTCGACTAGAAGACATATTCAAACGCGTTCCAAGGCGTCGCCAAAGTGTTTGCCAGAAGCCACTTATGAATTTTGGATCGCGGTCACTGACCAGTACACGCGGAAGTCCATGCAAACGGTAGACTCCGTGTAAAACCAAAGTAGCAGTTTCTACGATAGTAACTTTCTTTGTACATGGCATAAAATGGGCCATTCGAGTAAGATGATCTATTACAATCAGCACACTATGAAAGCCATTACTCACATGCAAGTGTGATTAGTAGGCAAGACCATTTGTGTGTCACGGTCTGTGTGAACATGTAATGGGTTAAAAGTCGCAGCCATATGCGGTTGAATCTTTGCTCGTCGACACACGACGCAATGCTCACAAAAATCTTTCACATCTTGGCGAATTCGTTTCCACCATAATCTGTCGAGCGCTTGAGCAAGAGTCCTAGCAACTCCTTTGTGACCAAACTTTCGTGCATCTCTATAGTCACTCTCAGTCGGAGCTCAGAATTTTGCGGAATACAAAGACGACTGAAACGCCAAAAATATCAAGCTCTGGCTTCTATCCGGCTGTCTTTCGTCCACTCACCCTCGTTCCCATAAAACGAGTCTTGGGAGTACCCCTCGCGAATGAGATCAGCGAACTCAAGGCTCAGCTGCAACGCGTTAACTTTCATTAAGTTTAACTGTGCGTCTTTTAACAACACCTGGGACTTCCGTCGTAATTCTCGATGTGACGGAACCTCGCCATCCCAAAATAATGGACTAATGGCATGAGGTAGTAAAGTATGGACGCCGACTTAACGGATCAGCTTCGTTCGGAGCTCCCTTGCGATATGCAAGTGTCATCGAGCCCACACAAGGTCGCAAATCTTGCAGGTATCTTGTTCTCCGCATGTTCATCATGTTGTTCGGTTGCCTGAGCAGATGCCGCAGTGTGTCGTGGTCTTTTACGACAAGGAACTTAGAGCACCCTTCAAGATAGGACCTCCAATGCTTGACGGCTTCGCATACGGCCAAAGCTTTTTAGTCGTACGTAGAGTAAGTGTTTCCACGCTCAGCTGGATTCAGCTTACGCGCCCAGTAAGACACTTGTTGAAGTCCTCCTCCTTGGTCTTGCAACATGATTGTTGCAATTCCCACTATTGAAGCATCTAGAGCTACACTGAACATCGCGTTTGAGGTAACCTCCGCAAGGATGAGACATGGCGCGGAAATGAGCCGTAACTTGGAAGTCTCACAGGCTTCCAAATAGACATGCGTCAACGTAACCTTTTGTGGGTGGGACTTCCGCAATAAGTCTGTCAATGGAACCGTAAGGTCACTGAAGTGAGGAGTAAATCTCGCGTAGAAGTTGCAAAACTATACGAAACTGCGAACCTCTTTCTGCGTTGTAGGCACTGGCCAGTGTGCAACGGCCTCGACTTTCTTTGGTGAAACCGAGATTTTACCAGCAGATATAGTATAGCCCAGATATTCCATCTCTTGAAGGCCGAAGAAGCACTTACTAAGGCGTAACTTCAAGCCCTCATCTTAAAATCGTTGAAGAACCAAGCGCAGGTGCTCAAGGTGTTCCTCTAGAGTGCGGCTGTGAATAGAGACGTCGTCGAGGTAGACGGTAAGGGACATATTTAAAAAGTCGCAAAGAATATCGTTCATCATCCTCTAAAAGGTAACTGGTGCGTTGCACAGTCCGAACGGCATGGCGACCCATTTCCTTATGCCATCAAGTGTTTAAAATGCCGTTTTGTAGATGTTCTAATCACGCACTCGAACTTGCCTGAAGCCAAAAGCGAGGTCAAGGTGTGTATAAAAATTCGCGTCCTTAAGTTCATCAAGGGTGTCGTCCACACGTGGAAGCGGGTAGGCGTCCTTACGCGTTACTTCGTTAAGTCCACGATAGTCAATGCAAAGACGAAGCGAGTCATCAGCTATACGCACAAAAAGAATTGGCGAGCCGAACTCACTCTAGCTGGGACGGATAAGACTAGCGTCCATGGCGTCTTTGAGCTGTCGATTCAGCTCAGCGCTCTCTGCAGGTGGCAATCTCTTGGGACGCTGACTTTTCATCGGGTCAGTAGTTTGAATGGCATGACCCCATTGTCGATGAACATGCGGCGAATTCAAAGGCTACAGTAACTCCGGGAAGTCATAAAAAAGTAACGACCGGAAATTATCACGATGTTTTGTAGGAAGCTCCCCTCCAGTGTGAAATTCTGTCATTTGATATGCAACCGGCGTAAGTTCAATTACGTAGAATTCAGGATAACGTCCTCTTCTGCGGCGCGTCCTGCGCATGCGTTTCTGAATTTTATAAGATGACATTAGTAGACATTCAGGACGTCGTTCCTCAAGCTGAGTATCCACTGCTATGCCATCCATGAGAGTAAAAGCTCGGGTAGTACCAAATTGTAAAGAGGCTTGTTCGTCGTCAAGCCATGGTAGACCCAAGACGATATTAGTAGCACGTAAGTCACGTAGGACGTAAAAAGTCCGTTGGAATTCATGACGAGCCGGCGTAATAGTCACGCCACAGACTGTCAAAGAGGTTACACACTGTCCTTTAGCAAGTCGAATAGGGGTCTTGGTGAAAGAATTACGGGTTTGTAAAGCAAAGCATTTTACGGAGTCTTCAAGCACGAAGTAAAGAGTCGCAGCGCAATCCACAAGTCCCAAAATCAGCAGTCCGCTATTAGGAGTTTTCACACTCAACTTAGTTCGAATTATTCGCCGGAGTCTCAGTAAGGGCAACATGAAGACCATCAAAGCTAGTCGTCGGAACTGGGGCTCCCATACGTAAATCAGTCGGAGTATGTCCACGCAACTGATTGATGTAGCCTCGAATAAGCAGACAAACAAGGCCGGAGTCGACTGACGTAACCCGAGGGTACATAAAAAAATATCTTGGGATTGACGTATCGTTGTGGTAGAGGACTTGGTGCGTATAAACAGCACGGCGAAAAATCTCCCATTGAGTCACGTAACCAAAGTGAAGTAACTCGTTTTTTGCTTCAGGGGCTGTTGCGAGACATAGTTTTGTGTGGTAATCAAGTTGCTACACAGCAATGTTGGTCAAGTAGCATCGTGATAGTACGGCTATGACTCAGAACAATACGATGATAAGCCAATCAACAACATAGAGGATTAGGTTGCTGATGGTGGCAAGTTTCTGAACGTTACATATCATCTAAAGGCTCATGATATACGTTGGCGTGTGCTCACCAAAAGGTGAGTGCGTATCGTGTGATTGACAAGTGCTAGGCACTTGCTGAGGGTGAGATGACATGTAGTGTTACTCACCGAGTGTAAGCATTCCTTATCGCCCCCTCAACTTTGATGGGGACGGAAGTAACTCGGTCTTAGTAGGCGTAAGAGAGAGACCGTCAATATCGATTGTCTCCGACACGACATAAGAACCATCCGGATTAATAGCGACTGAGCAGTTAAGGCATGCTCGAGCTGATCATGTGTACATAAATGAGCCGTCACATAGGGAATTGGAACGGAAGCCGTATAGACGTAAACGGGCTGTTGTCCTTCGGGAAAAGCGACACGAGCCGGTGCGTCACTCGACAACGTTAAGTCATCAATAGTCAATATAAGGCCAGTTTCCTCATGCAACTCAAGAAAAGCACGCCGACATGCTTTTCGTTAGATGAAATCGAATCAACGGGAAACAAGGTTTTGCCCGTACTAGGCTCACGTTGTAACACGAGCTTGATGTCGGTAAGTTTAGATCCTCCAACATGTAGTACGACCACCACGTAACGACCGGGTCCAATCGAAGCCATTCCGAGCCAATCAAGCAACGTCAATCGAATCAAACGACATCGAAAACGCGCGTCGACCAAGAACTCCGAAACCAGTGTGGCGGTTAGCATTCTGATAGCTAAATGCAGACACAATATATTTTGTCTTCTTGTTGTCGCTGCTAAATATTAAAATGGAAGTGCAAATGGAAAGAGATGAGAATATGTTTCACTACTTGCACTTTATTTGTATTTTGTAATTGAACAATAGGAATTGTTAGATGGTTCTGTCACCTCCCTCTATTAAACCATGCAAACACAGTTAGTGTGGAAGATAACTTACGCAAACGTAGTTACAGTCACAGTCCCGCAAACGGAACAGTTACGGCGACAGCCAGCCTACATGCGTGGTGTCGGGACAACAGAAGTGTGAGAGCTGTAGCCTAGCGACATCTCTGTACCGAGTCAAACAGTTTATCGGTATGTCCGATCTAGACATGTACTAATCATATCTAGAGTAGCTTACAGTACCTATCTGCAAATAATACGTATACGGTATTACTTACAACACTCCCCCTGAAGGTAGCTACGTGATGAAGCGTAGCATTGGGTCTTGTCCTCCAAGGATCGCACTTCGGTGTCTTGCTAGTGCAGGTCCTGGGAGAGGTTTGGTGAGCATGTCAGCCACCATCTGGCCAGTGGGGAGGTACCTCAACTTGATGGTTCCCTGCTCCACGTGGTCTGTGAGGAAGTGCCACCTCAGACCGATGTGCTTAGTCTTCTCACTGACCAAGGCATTCTGGGAGTATGCAATGGCGCTTTGGTTGTCCTCCCAGATGGTGGTGGTTTCGGTGATGGGGGAGTTGAAGATTTCCCCCAGGAGTTGTCGGAGGTGGAGTCCCTCCTTAGTGGCGTCAGCCGCAGAGTAGTACTCGGCTTCACACGTAGATTGAGCCACACAAGTCTGTTGTTTGGACTTGTAACTGACTGGCCCGCGTCCGAGGGTGAAGAGATAGCCGGAGCGAGACTTGCGGGTGCTGCTGTCGTTGGCCCAGTCAGCGTCGGCAAAGCTTGTGAGTTGGAGGCTGCTGTCCCCCCCAACGTCAGGCGCATGTCGATGGTGCCATGGAGGTAGCGGAGGACCTTTTTCAGAGCCTGCAAGTGTGCCTCGGTGGGTGAGGCTTGGGCAGAGCCGAGGATGCTCAACGCCGTGGAGACATCGAGGCGGGTGCAAACGGCTGCGTACTGGAGGCTGCCTAGGAGGCTGGGGTAGACGTCCTTGGCCACCCATGTGAGAGAGGGCGAATTCAAGTGTGCAAGGCCGGCGAGAAAGCCCGGGTCCATCGGAAGTGACGACGGCTTAGAGTCGGACATGCCGTACTTGGCGAGTATGTCGCGCAAGTACTTGGACTGGTCCAACGAGATTGTGCGCGTGGAGCGATCGCGGGTAATGTGCATGCCGAGGAGTTGGGAGAGGTCACCTAGGTCCTTGATCTTGAACCGTGCTCCGAGTTGTGCTTTGAACGATGCGAGCCAAGTGGCATCATTGCAGGCCGCGGGAATGTCATCGACGTACAGGGCGATCATGGCGAAAACGTGGCCGGTGCGGAAGATGTATATGCACGGGTCGGAGACGCATTGTTGCCATCCATGGTCGACGAGCCATGCACGAAGTAGCATGTTGAACTCGCGGGGGGACTGCTTAAGGCCGTAGAGGCAGCGCTTGAGGTGACAAACCTTGGACGTTCCGTCGGTGAAGCCGAGGGGCTGGCGGATGTACACATCCTCCCGGATGGGGGCGTAGAGAAACGCTGTGTCGATGTCAAGCTGGCAGAGTTCAAGGTCGCGGGCGGCTGCGATGGTTAGGAAGAGACGCGGGCTGGCCATGCGGATGACCGGGGAGAAGGTCTCCGTGTAGTCTAATCCAGCGCGTTGACTGCACCCCTTGGCGACGAACTGCGCTTTGAAGCGGGAAACGTCGCCGGTTGTATCCGACTTGATTTTGAAGATCCACATGATGTTAACGACCATGCGGCCTGGTGGGAGGTCCACAAGGTCCCACGTGCCGTTGCTGATGAGGGAGGAATACTCCTGTTGCATAGCGGCTTGCCATTGGGGGGCTTGGGCGCTGTCCAACGCAGCCCGGTAGGAATTTGGTTCGACACACTCTTGGGCGGAGAGGAGGGCGACGGCAGTAGGGGACGTGCCGGCATGTGTGTGTGGGGGACCCGTGACAAGGTCGGGGACGTGAGGGTGCTCAAATATGTCCTCTTGAGCTTTGCCTTGTTCAGGATCACAACACGCCGTGACGAGGGTCGGTGGGTAGTCGGACAAGTGGGCAACCATATCGCCGTAGCGAATGGGGTGGAAGCGGAGCCGAGCATGGCGAGGGGCTGCCGGGGGGGGGTAGGGGTGTGGGTAATATGAGGTCAATGGGGTGGGATAGGGGTGAGTCTGCGGGTACGTCTTCCGAAGAGTCGGTGATGGCCGAGTCGACGGAGGGTTGTGTGTCGAAGCCTGGGGTGTCTTCCTGAAAGACAACATGTACGGAAGTGGTGATGCGACGCGTTTCCGGATTGTAGACACGATACCCGGGTGCGTAAGGGGGATAGCCCACCATGACGCCGCGAAATGCTTTTTCACTGAGTTTGCGACGTTGTTTGTCGGGGACCTTGGCGAAAACGGCGCAGCCGAAGACAAGGAACTTGGAGGCGTCGGGCACCGACGACGTAAGGAGTGTGAGTGGGACGCCCCCATTAGGTCCGACCGAGCGACTGTACGTGCGGTTGCGAAGGTACACAACAATGCTGACAGCGCACCACCACATGGAGCTGGGAACGGCCATGTTGTGGAGCATCGCCGATGCATTGTCCCGGATAGTGCGCCAAGGACGTTCGGCCTTGCCGAGCATGTGGTGGGCGTATGGGGCAGAGAAATGTACCCCGACGCCAAGGTGTGCGCACATCCGGCGAGTGACAGCAGCTTCAAACACAGAGTCTGAGTCAAACTTGAGGACCGGCGCGAACGCGCCCGTCTGGGAGTGATGGCGGGCATGCAAGTGTTTGATGTCCAAGAGGATGGTTTCCAATTCCGAACATGCGTCGTCTTTAGACTTAAGGAACCGCACCCACATGTAGTTGGTGTGGTGGTCGATGACGAGCAAGCAGTAGCGGAGGCCATGTTGGGAGGGGACATTGACCGAGCCCCAGAGGTCAGCGGACATGTTGAGGAGGGGGTGGGAAGGCTTCACGCAAGCGGCTGTGTTGCGTGGTGCAGCTGTGGCTTTGTGAAGTAAGCAAGAATCGCAAGAAACTTTGGTTACATTGCTAGCTAACACAGGGCTAGTCGGGACACCGTGATTATGCTGGGCGTGAAGGCTGTGCATGTTGAGGTGGCCAAACCGACGGTGCCACAGGACGGGATCACACTGGGCAGTAAGGGCAACTTGAGGTGAGGCGTCAAGTTCCGCCGGTGCGGATGGGCTGGAAGGGAGGTCCGGCTGGTGGGGAAGGAGGTAGAGACCGTTTCCGGACGGTTCTAGCACACCCATGCATGTGGGTACCAAGAGCAAACCAGTGTCAGAATTGGAGGGGAAGACGAATTCACATCCGCTGTGAGTTTGTATCCAGCTGACACTAAGTAGTCTGCCGATACGCTGTGCGGAGCGAGATGATAGGTCATGGGTGTAGAGTGCATACACAGTGCGGTGAATGAGCTGGCCAGAGGCAAGTCTGGCAGAAATCCGCACTGAGCCACTGCCCTGAACGTCTACGCCGACACCGCCCACGCGAGAGGGAGCGGATGGGGGCGTGAATTTCACGAAGTCATCTCGGAACGCGGTGAGGTTGATCGAGCAGGCGGAATCAACGACCCAAAACTTTGAGAGGTTACGACCCGGGGCGAGGGAAGAGGAGAATGCCACAGAGCTGAATGGGACACTCACCTCGTTGTCACCGTAGTCATCATCGCAGTCCTCGAGGGTGGGTAGGCAGTCGGTGTCATCGGCGGGGACGTCGTCGGCAGGGACGTCGGAGGGGGTGCCACCGGCGGCGCCGTACTTTTGGACGGTCATTGTGAGGTGCTACTTTGGCTAGGCTAAGATGGCAACCTTAGACTAATAGTAGAACCTAATCTCTGGATCTAATTATACAGCGTAGAGAGAATTAGTAAGATTGTCTTAGGAACAGGGTTTCTTACAATCTGGGTGTGGCGTGATTCTATTCTGTACCGGTCTCTCACCTCTACCAGTAAGTCCCCGTCTTAAATATCCACACCTCAGGTGTTCTAGAAACAGCCTTAGAACCTGTAGCTTGTGCTGTCTGCTAACTAAACCAAACTATTATTGGTGATACAGATTATCTGAGATTATCTGTACCGTCTATCTAATCTTATCGCACAAGCTCTTAGAACTATCTAGAAAAGAACTATCTAGAAGAGATACTGCTAGTAACTCTGTACTGTCGAGGGAAAATACGGCGATACAGTTGTACTGCCGTGATGACAATAAAAGAGTCACTGAATATCGCTAAGATACAGGTACTATTTAGAGGAAATAAATAATGTCAGATACTAGCACTTAGCTAAATGGCTAGGATATGACACTCTCCCCTCCTTAAGCACCAGCGTCCTCGCTGTGCAGTACTCAGGGTCTTGGTTTCTTGGGGGTTCTTGCAGGCCAGCGATTGCGAAATCTGACAAAGTCAGGGGTGCCAGAAAATTCTCGATAAACATCCGTTCGAAGGAATTCGGAAAAGATGTTTAAGTGGTTGACTCCTCGCATGGGTTCCCAAGTGTCCTCGCTAGGTACGTTGAACGGTGCTGCCCAGCGGACCTTAAACAAAAGTCCCGTGCCATTGGAGTTAAAAGCCACGTCGAGTATTTTATCGACTTCAAATCGCTTCGCATCGTGCACAATCGGAATTGGCTGTGCACTGTTGGCCTGTTCTGGTTCTGAATTCCATTTCTCCAGTAAACTGGCGTGTACAACATCGTGAATCCGTACTCCAGGGGGTAGCTTAAGCCGAAATGCAACCGGGGAAACTTCCTCCGTAATGAGAAACGGTCCAATGTAGCGGTCGCGTAGTTTAGAACATGGCTGTTGTACAAACCGTAGATTTGTCGCCTTGAGCTTAACCTTGTCGCCAACTGTAAAAGGTACTGGTAACCGGTGCCGATTTGCAGCGTCTTGCATGTGTGCTTGGGCTGCTTTGACGCAGTCGTGGGCAAATCTGTGCATCTCGACCAGAATCTTCACTTGCTCCGGTAAAGTACGGCTAGGCTCGTTATCGTCAAATGTAGCCGTTGTTGGAGATGTCGGCTCAAATCCTAGCGTCGCCTTAAATGGAGACATAGTCGTTGACGTAGAAACCGCTGCGTTGATCGCGAACTCCACGTTGGTAAGGTGTTGAACCCAGTCGTCGTGCAAGGGGTGCACATAGCATCGTATGACTTGCTCCCATGTCTGGTTTACTCGCTCAGTTTGGCCATCTGTCTGGGGGTGATAGCTCGTAGAGATATTAAGCTTGGTGCCAACAGCCCTAAATAGGGTTTGCCAGAAGTCGCTCATAAACCGGGGATCTCGATCGGATATTAATTTCCGTGGTAAGCCAAAATGCCGAAAAACAGCGCGGTGCATAACTTTTGCTAATTGTTCCGCTGTAATCGTTTTCGTAATTGGCTCGACAATCGTCCGTTTCGTAAGCATACAGACGAATACCACCACAGCATCATACCCATCGCACTCAGGAAGGTCCGTAATCAGGTCAAGCGATACATGCTCAAAGGGCCTGGTCGGTACCTCATGCGATTGAAGGAGTCCATAAGACTTGTGTCGCGCTGCCTTGTTGCGTTGACAGGTAACACAGCTGCGTACATAGTGTTGTACTGTCCGCTTCATGTTAGGCCACCAAAACGTCCGGGTTACTGCTGCCAATAGTCGAATAATACCAGGGTGTCCCGCGGTCGGTGCGTCGTGTAGTTCGTACAATACTCTTGATCGCAATGTAGAGACGTTCGGAACATACAGTCTTGTCCCGTAGGCGTACAAGAGTCCATTAGATTGACGTACCAGCCAGGTAGGCAGAGATTTCCGGGTAAGCAGATATTTGTCCGAATCATAAGCACTTTTGATTTCCGCATGAAGTCCAGAGTCAGGATGTAACCGGGATTCCAGGGAAAAAATCTGTGCGTGTAACTCGCATTCTGCTTCGTCGTTGGTCCAATCGCGTAATAGTTGCAGCTTCTGTAATGAGTCCTTCAGGTCAGGTCGGCGAGACAGAGCGTCTGCCTGGTTGACTGCTCCCTTCTTGTATACGATGTCCATCTGTCGCTGGTAAGGTGCTAAAACTTGAAGCCATCGCACCTGTCGAGTAGACAAATCGCGCTGCCGAAAGAAGTGTCGCAACGTGTCGTGGTCCGTAATTACTGTAAATCCCGCCGCGCCATCTAAGTAGCAACGGAACTTCAGTAGAGCGTCTCGAACTGCCAGTAGCTCTTGTTCGTGGACAGGATAGTGTACCTCATGCTTGTTCATCTTTCGAGCATGGTACGCAACAGGTTGTAATCCAATACCTTGGTCTTGTAATAGCACAGCTCCTACTGCAAATCCAGAAGCATCTGTGTACAGTGTGTACCTTGCATTAGGAGAAGTGTCAGGAATTACCAGTACTGGTGCACGTACCATCGCGTTTTTAATTTGCTCGAATGCTGACTCGGCTTGAGGAGTCCAGCGAAATTCCGGTGTCTTCTTGGTCAGGTCCGTTAATGGGGTTGCTAGGGTTGCGAATTGGTTGATAAACCTCCGGTAATATCCAGCAAGTCCCAGAAATCCACGTACTTCAGTCACAGATTTCGGTCGGGGCCAATTTTGTACTGCCTCAACCTTGTCGGGGTCCATTCGGATCTGTCCAGCTTCCACCACATGCCCAAGAAAATTGACGCTCGATCGTCCGAAGTAACACTTAGAGAGTTTGATATGCAACTGGTGTCGCTGCAACTCTCGTAACACGAGTCGAATATGCTCGAGGTGTTCGTCGGCCGTCTTACTGTAGATCAACACGTCGTCCAAATATACCACGCAGAACTTGCCAAGATACGGGGCCAAAACTCGATTCATCATCGCTTGGAATCCAGCTGGGGCGTTACAAAGTCCAAAGGGTAGAACGCAGTACTCGAACAGTCCGTAATGAGTTCGGAATGCTGTCTTATGTATGTCGCGCTCTTTGACTCGAACTTGATGATAGCCTTTATACAGGTCCAGCGTGCTGAAATAGTGAGCCCCATATAGCGAGTCGAGTAACTCATCAATCCGGGGTAACGGTGTTCGGTCTTTCCTCGTGAGGTCGTTGAGTTTCCGGTAGTCTACGCACATACGCATGGTACCATCCTTCTTGCGTACAAATAAAATCGGGGCACCATACGGAGATTTAGACGGACGAATCCAGCCTTTTGCGAGTAAGTCTTGCAACTGTACTTGAACCTCCCGGAGTTCTGCTGGTGACATACGGTACGTTCGCTCCTTAGGTGGTTCATCGCACTCCAAATTAATTTCAAAGTCGCACTCGCGAGTTGGCGGTAGACCGTCAGGCTCCTTGATAATGTCCGTAAACTCATTCAGGGAATCTCGTAACGAAGTCGTCCACTCAGGTTGTTGATCAGTGTTGATGTCGTCGACCGCGTCCTGTACTTCTCGTAGTCCAATCACGAAGAGGTCTGCTGGTTGTTGTCTAAGCAGCTTTGCCATCGCATCCGCCTCCAAGTGATGTACTGTCACAGGTACGGTGTACTCGTCGCCAGACACCATAGCTTCGCCAGTTTTACGGTCGCGAATCGTTTTAGTAGACCAATCTATATCCGGGTTGACGGCTTGTAACCAAGGTTGACCGAGGATGATGTCGAATTTATCCAGTTCTGTCGTAATTGCGTCCAGACGTATGTCTAGGGTCCCTACTGTGAGTACTTCATTCCGTAGTCGCTGGCGAGTCGTAGTTGTACTACCATCTGCCAATTTTATCCGGTATTTCTCTCCAGTAACCGTCGGAATGTGATGCTCCCGTACCCACTCAGCCTTGCAGAAATTTTCCGAAGCGCCAGAGTCAACCAAAATACGGCATCGATGTCCGCGTAAGGTGCCTCCCAACACTAACAGACTTGTTCCAGACTGGGTTGTGGATACATGTAGCGTCGCAGGAACACTGTCTTCTAGTCGGACGTTCTTGTTCATCCACCCGTCAATCGGTTTCCCAAAAGTCTCGTAACGAAGAGGGAACTGCTGTTCTCCACAGACTAGATAACCCGTACGCCGTGCCGAAATTAATTCCTTCCAGGTAGCCCATACTGCCCGAGAAGTTGACGTAGCGTCCGGTATCGATCCGGGTCGAACGCGAGCGATATACACGTAGCGCTTATTCTGTCCGGAAGACTCCGTCCCTAAAAGGCGTAAATTTGTTTCGCTCACCTTTAATCCAGTTGTCTCCGTAAGAGCTCGCACTGCTGTGTATTCCGGGGTCGCGTCTTCAATCTCCTGTTTGCCACCAGGAAACCAGACCATGCCAGTGTCCTCTTTCGCTAGTAACACTCGTCGGCCATCGGTAACAAGAGTCGTCGAGTGAGTCCAGTAGGTCTTCGGGGGATTCTGTAGGTTCTGAGGCAGAAATCGAACTCGATCGGTGTCGTCGACGTAGACTTGCGTCGTCCATCTTGTCGGTCCAACATCTTGCCTTCTTCCTTCTATTCCATCGTTCGTGGGGCAGGTAAACACATGTTCTTTCGCCGCCAGCTCGTCGACAAGTCGGAAATTTCGCAGCAGCTTGAACCATGGTTTTGCCCTCCATTTTGGAACCACTATAACCGCTCTCAGATGGGGATGAAGCAGTTTACTCCGCAAATAATGGCCCAAAAAATCTTCTAATTCATTAAATGGCGCATTTAGCCAAATTCTCCGGTACTTCTGTAAATCTCTCTCCTGAAATGGGCGCGCCGGACAGCAAAAATCCTCCGCCACTTGAGAATTAAGGCCGTCATTATCGCTAGCTCCATCTAAGTCGAAAGGTCCGTAGGTCTGAGAGTACTTCAGGAAATACTCCCTATTCATCATCCAGTCGCTAAAGTCCTTGCTCCTAAAGACTGGCCTCAATGTCGTTTGAGGTAACGGGTCTCGTACTTCTTCTGTTCTGGTCTCTTCCTGAGTCGCTGTAGGAGACGAAACCTCATCCTGCAGCTTGCCGCGAGCTGCCGACTCAGGTCTCACTTTCCCGGCCGGGATTTCCTCGTTCTGTCATTCTTCTTGTTCTTTCTGTCTGGGCAGTCGATAGCGATGTGTCCCTTCTTGTGGCAAATGAAGCACTTGCCCTCCTTCTTAAATCTGTCGACCTCCTCTTGAGTGAGGCGTCTAATCTCGTACAGCTCCCGCGGCTTTTCTTCGGTCGCGCCATGCGAATCTTCCTCCAACTCACTGTCGATCTCCTCCGCTGCCTCTGAAAAGTCGCTGTCTTCTTCGATGGCGTTCAGTCGGCCTGTCGAGCGTTGGGTCGTCTCAATCTTGGTCTCCGCTGCCTCCGCTCGCAGAGCTGCTTGAATCGCCTCGTGTAGGGTCTTAGGGTTTTTCAGGGCAACTTCCTTATGAATCGAGGGTCTCAAACCGCGCTGGAAATCATGTACGTTATCTTCTTCGTGACGGTGAGGAAGCTCCAATAATTGTTCTCGAAAATAGTTCGCGTACTTCAGGACCGTGGTTTTCTGTCTCGCTTTGTCCAAATTCAATCTCGCTTGTTCCGCCGGTGTTCTTCCGCAGAATTCCTGAATTAAGGATTTCTCCATCTCAGAAACTCCGGAAAATCCTCCACCGACTTCATCTCCAGTCTGCGCAACTTGGGAGTACCACCACTTCGATAGTGGTCCTTCCAGAAAGCCAGATACCCAGTACACTCCTCTTTGCTCTTCAGGGTTAACGCTGTGATACCGTAGATACCCTCGTGCATGTCGGAACCAGTTTCTCAGCTCGTCGATGTTAGTCGTAGCGATGCTCTTGATCTTGGCTGGTTTGACATCGTTCGGCATCATGCTTGGCATCTCTCGCGTCCTCTCCGATCTCAATTGTTCTCCTCGAAGAAAATTCTCCGTTTCTCGGCTTCTGTTCACTCGTCCTTCAAAATGCCTGAAACCGTTGTCGACGTGGTCACGCAGTTGAGATAGCTCAGTCGAAAAAGTGTCAACTCGGTTACTTAGTCGTTGTAGCATCTCGGTGACGTGTACCGACATAGGCTCCATCGTGGGACTCGATCCTTCTCGCACTGTCTGTCTTCTACCATCTGTCGACGTCGGCTGTGTCGGCCCAGAAGGCGCCCCCTCTGGTCGACCATCAACTTCCTCTGGTAGTCTCTCTCCTGCTCGGTTAGACATCTTCGTCTCGTCTAGCTGTTCTGAGGCTCCGAAACCACGTGTGAGGTGCTACTTTGGTTAGGCTAAGATGGCAACCTTAGACTAATAGTAGAACCTAATCTCTGGATCTAATTATACAGCGTAGAGAGAATTAGTAAGATTGTCTTAGGAACAGGGTTTCTTACAATCTGGGTGTGGCGTGATTCTATTCTGTACCGGTCTCTCACCTCTACCAGTAAGTCCCCGTCTTAAATATCCACACCTCAGGTGTTCTAGAAACAGCCTTAGAACCTGTAGCTTGTGCTGTCTGCTAACTAAACCAAACTATTATTGGTGATACAGATTATCTGAGATTATCTGTACCGTCTATCTAATCTTATCGCACAAGCTCTTTGAACTATCTAGAAAAGAACTATCTAGAAGAGATACTGCTAGTAACTCTGTACTGTCGAGGGAAAATACGGCGATACAGTTGTACTGCCGTGATGACAATAAAAGAGTCACTGAATATCGCTAAGATACAGGTACTATTTAGAGGAAATAAATAATGTCAGATACTAGCCAAGCGGACATGAGATGGTTGAGGCTGCCACAAACGCCACACTTGTTAGGTCGATGGCCGCGAGGGTTACGGTGTGGTGGGCTTCGACCGTTGTGCGAGCCGCGGCCCGCAGCGACGAGCGCGGAGATGGGAGGGGGTGATATGGCCGGAGCGGGTGTGTCCGGGGCAGGGTCGTCGTCCATGTTGTGCGCGAGGTGGAGAATGCTGGCCATCACTTCATCAGCCGACATGAGGTAGTCCGTGTCAAAGGCGTAAATGACGCATTGCTTCGCCTGACCGTGTGGGCCGCTGCTGGAAATACCGCGCAGCATGAGGAGACCGAGGTTGTGGGGGTGGATGGCAGCGGAGCCATCAACCAATTGGCATGTGTCGTTGTAGTCGTCAAAGGTTTGGCGCATGTAGTGGACATAGTCACTGAGTGACTGACCATGGCGCTGTCTGACCGTCAGGTTGTCCAGGAGGGACAAGGAGCGAGCAAAAGACCGGCAGTGGAGGCGTTCACACAAGATGTCCCACGCGGCAGCGGCGCAGTCAGGGCGGGCTGGAGAAACGCATTTCATCGCTTGGTCAGCGCGCTGATTCGCGATGGCTGCATGGAGAAGCAGCGTGTAGGCGTAGTGCTGTGCCGGTTCGTCGAGCCAAACGCCGGAGTCGCGTATGGCCAGCTGTGGAATGAGGTATGCGGCCTTGATGGAGAGGAAATTAAGGAAGGTCCTCTTCCATTGCTTAAAGTCCGTGGTCGGGCCCATGACGGGGACCGACATCTTCATGGACCGGTTGAGGGCGTCCTTGTCGAAGCCGGGGGCTTCGTGTGCCGCCCGGCCGATGACCACCGGGTCAATGGTGGGGCGACGACGGCCACGGGTGGCGGGGTCGCCACGCTGGATTGGGGGAGAATGCCGGCCATGAAAGGGAGGAGGTGGACCACCGGGAAAGGGAGAGCGGCCGGCCATGGGACGCGGCGGGCCGTACGAGTGCGGGTGGTCACGGTAGGGGGGGACGAGGTGAGAGGGCGCCTCCGGGATGTGAGGGCCGGGGTGGTGAAGGGCATATCCAGCGGGGGGAAGGGGGGGGTGGTGGGAGGTGATCAACCTGGAGGGCGTGACGAGAGGGGTCGTGGTGCGCATCAGCACGCGAGGGCTCGCGGGGCGCATCGGGACGGCGCTGTGCGACTTTGGGGTCGCCAACATGAGTTGCAAGAGTAGCAGCAGCGAAGACTGTTTCTGCGTCCGGTGGGACGTGTCCAAACTGGGGATGTACAAGCAAGGGGAGGGTGTACACGTCGTGGCTGTCCCGGACGGGTTCGAGCTGAGCATCGTGGCGGCGCTGAGCGACAGGGGGGTGCGGATTAGCACCCGTAGCAGCAACAGCAGCAGCCTCGGCCGACTGCGAGTCGAGACGAGCGGTTATGCGCGCCATTTGCGCAACGAGCAGCGCGAGAGTATCCGGGGGGGGGGTCGAGGGTGCTCTGCTGAGAGCCTAAGTCAGGGGAGTCAGGGGGTGAAACAGGCGGAGAGTCTGCAGAGCGAGTTTTCGGCGCCATTTCAACAGAGGGCGAAAAAGAAAGAGTTGAATAAAATACAGGCAGCGGTAAAAACCGCTAGCCGGACTCGTGCCTAACAGTGGTTTCAAAGAGACGGCCTGATGCCCGCCGACCCCTCGGCCTATAGCCCCGGGGTGTCTCAAAGCACCTTGCTATATACTCCACCCGGTGTGGGGCACAAGTCGAGGCCAAGGCCAGGATAGGTGGAGCGCTGCGCTGGCGGATGAGTCGCTAAGATAATATAAAAACAAAAAAGGTAAGCTATGGCGTGCAACCTGTGGATGCGTATTCACCCGATAGTGCGCCCCCCCGCTCTCCAGCTTGGACCTGTGTGCACCCTGTCCACACACGACGAGTGCGTCGGTGTGGGTGGCTGGCTATCGCCGTCGAGTAGCTGACTTAAGAGGGGTGGTGGCGGGTTTTAAATCGCAGTTTATACTCGCGATACCGCCGACTACAAGGTGCAAGTACTAGGTGTCTATAGAAACTTGCCTTCTGCGGGAGAGCTGTCGATCGTGGCTTGCCGAACCAGGTTGTCGCGCGTGAGTGACGTGAGGCGGGGGCCCATAACCTATTAAACCATGCAACGACAGTTTGTATGGAAGATAACTTACGCAAACGTAATTACAGTCACAGTCCCGCAAACGGAACAGTTACGGCGACAACCAGCCTACAAGCGTGGTGTCGGGACAACAGAAGTGTGAGAGCTGTAGCCTAGCGACAGCTTTGTACCGAGTCAAACAGTTTATCGGTATGTCCGATCTAGACATGTACTAATCATATCTAGAGTAGCTTACAGTAGCTATCTGCAACTAATACGTATACGGTATTATTTACAACACCCTCTACTGCTCTAGGCTTATATAGTCTTTGCCTCGTTAGCTTGCACCTGTTCTTACTCACTTCTGGCTTACGTGTCAGGTGCTAGGGCTTTCCAACCGTCGTCAATAGTCTAGCGACGCGGCTCGTCTAGCCCGGGGAATCACATTTTGCATTGGAAACCTCGCTTGGCGCGTCATCTGGCTTATTAGATTCATTGTGCGTATCAGTACGTATCGGGAGGTAATGGCAGTACAATACGCATCAAAACCCTTGCTTATGTTGCAATAGCGACGTACCCACGTTGTACGTCCTTCCGATGGAAAAGTACGAATTGGAATTTGTAACGAGTACATGTACAATGTCTTGTAATGTACAGTTGCATGACTATACTTGTCACATGAACGGCCGCGTCGACATTTTTTCGCTAGGCAAAATCGATGAATCGGTGGGGGACCAAGTGTTGCGAGTGCGAGGCTCACGTTGTAAAACGAGTTTGACGTCTTGAATTGTAATTGTGTTACAACAAGATTGGCAAACACGACCGCATGTTGTGTAATGGCCATCCATACTCTATCATCCAAGACACTTAGGAAAACGATTGGGCCGAGTTGTCGTTGACCATGTACACCTACCGACACACCTATTTGCAATGTGTGCCGACGTTACTCGGCGGTTAAAAACTTTACGCAACCGTAGTAATTGCCACAGTCCCCCATTCCGAAGTTGTAACAACATAAATAGTTTGGTAATCAAGAAAACCACATCTGAAAGCAAGTCCACGTCTCGAGAATGCAAAATGAAAGGTGCTTCTCGACCTTCACGATGCACGGTCCCGAACCGGGGTCCCGACCGGCGTAAGCCGGTCGGAGTTCGAGAGGGTCGACGGGCCAGCCTAATCTAGCTCCCGCCCTACTTCGGTCTTGCCGGAGAAAGGAGGGGAAAGGCTAGCGAAAACCCCTCCTCACACGGTCGCTCGTCGATCCCGCCGTCGCATCTCGCATTCCCGCTAGCCCCGCCCAAGGTTGTAGCCGCTACTCCCGTCGCGATTTCCCTCCTAGTCGAGGTTCCCCGTCACCTCGAGGGCAGGTTGGGGTAACCGAGGCACCCAAACAGAAAAAGCTAGCGCTCCGGCCGCTGCGCTGAAAAGTTTTCCCGGCCATTTCACCGGCTTTTCGGTGCTGGTACCCTTGTACCAGTCTTGAAAGTCAGCCAACGACCGTACTTTCGACGCACCGTTTGCGCGTCCATCGAGCACCCTTGTTTCGATTGCGAGCCTCCGCGCTTATCCGTGCTCGCCTCTCTAATATTAGGTGAGCCTAGCGATAGTCGTGGGTAGCGGTGAAGTAGTGCACCGTCGCAATGGCCGGTCCCAAAAAGGCCGCGGGGGTGCAGAATTTATTCAAACCCCCCGTATCGGGTTTTCCGGCGGCGGCGGATCCTTAGGAAAATCCCTCCGCCAAACTTCGCCGCTTCTCCCGTCGCGACAATCCTCTTCGCTGATGGAGTCGTGTTGCCCACTTGAGGTCGGCTCGGCGTTAGTACGATGGTCGACGTGGAGCGAGCGCCATACCCTAGCGTTGATTCTCGGCTTTATGCCGCCACCTCCAACACCCGTGTCCCACCGATGATCTTGCCGTACCCTCCTAGCCACGATACACTTGTGACGAGTATAGTCATGTTACAGTACATTACATGACATTGTACATGTACTCGTTACTAATTCCAATTCGTGCTTTTCCACCGGATGGACGTACAACGTGGGTACGTCGCTACTGCAATATTCGCAAAAAGGGTTTTGATGCATATTGTACGACCAATACCTCCCGGTACGTACTGGTACGCACAGTTAATCTAACTAGCTAGATGACGCGCCTAAGCGAGGTTTCCGATGCAGAATGAGCCGCGTCGTGATTCTCCATGTTAGTCGAGCCGCGTCGCTAGACTATGAACGACAGTTGGAAAGCCCTAACGCCTGACACGTAAGCGAGATAAGCAGGCGTAACCAATCTGGGCAAAAAACTATTTAAGCCCAATACATGAGAGGGAGTTGATAGAACCATTTAAGAATTCTTTTGTTCACTTACAACATAATCTGCTAAAGTACAAGTAGTGAAACATCCTCTCATCATCTCCCATTTGCATTGTCACTATGACATCAAGCAGCGACAGAACAGAAAAGATTAGAGCTGATTTTTGCCAGCATATAGCTATAGACGGCTAACTGCCACACACTCTTGATACATGCCCCACCCTCTCAGATGGTACGGTCTCGTAGTAGTATCTAGTCTTTAAATAGCATATCGGTCAGCCCGAGCGGGAGATCTTGACGCCGGTAGCGTACATAAATTATCAAAAAAAAAACTCGTTTCCGTACATGGCTTTCCCGACAGCGGCGAATCGCGCGGATCGCACTGTCGGCCCTCTAAGCCCCCTACCATGCCAAGCGTGGCACGGCTACGTGGTTTCCAACTACCACCACGGGTAGGTGAGGGGATGCCGACGGGCATGCGAGCGCACCCCCCTCCGGAGCCGCCGCAGCTGCGCCACCGGCGGTTGATGTCTAAAGTTTAAGAGCCCCCGACATGCACTACACATTATCGTATTTCCGGATCCAAGGGAATTCATGTCGCATGGAACGAACAACGTCAAACAAATCAAGCAACAACGAAATCGTGTGACAATCAAGCGCTCCGACACCATAAATATGTACTTGCTTGCAAAAAATGTGGTTGTTTGCATTATATGAGCTAATGTGGCGGTTAGCCTTCCAAAGCTAACTGCTAGCACAAATCTTATCTGTTTTGTTTAGTCGTTGCTCAATTGCTGAGTAGTGATGCAAATGGGAGAAGATGAGAAGATGTCTCACTGTTTGTACTTTAACAGTATATTGTAATTGAACAAAGGGAATTGTTAAATGGTTCTGTCACCCCCCTCTACAACACTTGGCTTTAATAGTCTTCCGCCCTGGTAGCTTACGCCTGCTCACACTCGCTTACGTGTTAGGCGTTAGGGCTTTCAAACCGTCGTCAACACTCTAACGACGCGGCTCGCTTAGCATGGGGAATCACATTTTGCATAGGAAACCTTGCTTGGCGCTTTATTTGGCTAGTTAGATTAATTGTGCGTACATGTACGTGCCGGGAGGTACTGGTAGTAATGTGCGCATCAGAACCCTTGCTACAATTGCAGTAGCGACGTACCCACGTTGTGCGTCCTTTTGATGGAAAAGCACGAATTGTAATTAGTAACGAGTACGTGTACAATGTCATGCAATGTACTTTTGCATGATTGTTCTCGTCACACTAATTTGTGACACAAATATGTTCTTGCTTGTTAATTCTACAGCAGGTGGAAGTGTAGATGGGGAGAAATGGAAGATGTTTGACTATTCAGTGTTTATCAATAGGTGGTAATTAAGCAAAGGAATGGTTCAAAAGTTTTGTTAGCTCCCTCCATTGCATTAGGCTTAAATAGCTCTTGCCTAGATAGCTTGCATATGCTTTCGCATGGTCCTCGTGCGAGGCGCTAGGTCTCTTGTAAGGTATGAACAAACTAGCGACGCGCCTTGGGAAATCATACTATCGTGTCATGTAGCTATTTAGATTCATTGTGCGTACTTGTTCGTACCGCGAGGTACTTGTAGTATAATGCATAACATTACCGTCGCTTAATGGAAGGGACGATGTAACCAAGTAGTACGTCCTTCCGATGGAAAAGCACGAATCAAATTATTAACGAGTACTTGTACAATGTCATGTAATGTACTCTACATAACGTAGTACGTCCGTCCAATGGAAAAGCACGATTCAAGTTTGTAACGAGTACTTGTACAATATCCAGTAATGTACGATTGCATGACAGTACTCGTCACATGTGTGTGTGTGTGTGTGTGTGTGTGTGTGTGTGTGTGTGTGTGTGTGTGTGTGTGTGTGTGTGTGTGTGTGTGTGTGTGTGTGGTGTGTGTGTGTGTGTGTGTGTGTGTGTGTGTGTGTGTGTGTGTGTGTGTGTGTGTGTGTGTGTGTGTGTGTGTGTGTGTGTGTGTGTGTGTGTGTGTGTGTGTGTATGTGTGTGTGTGTGTGTGTGTGTGTGTGTGTGTGCGTGTGTTGGTGTTGGACCATGACTCCCCCACCGAAAGCGCATGTGCACGAGGATACAGTCCTATGATAAGTGAAGTGTCCAGCACAACAGGTTAAGGTTCTTTTAATAACAGGAAGCACTATAGGCACTACAAGTTTAGGTTTTTCCGTACGAGTTGTGGCATTCTTCCAGCATTCTCCGTGGCTTATTCGCTTCTATTGTAGCAGCCTCATCAGGGCGAATAGAGCCCAAGCCTTGTCGATATACCCGTACAAGGACGAAGGGTTACCGAGTATCGAGAAGTAATCGCTATTATCGGTAATTCTGATATTTATCGATATCATATCGGTAACTACTCGGCGCTCGCAAAGCATTAGATTTCTGTGATGCTTCGACGGGTACGGGTACCTATACCAATCGGTTTTCTGCCAGTTGTGATTGTCAGATATTTTCTCATATTGCAAGCGATTAGCCAGATATTTCTGTCGCTACACGTAGATATTTCGGGACGCTTATTTATATTTTAGTAGATATCTGGAGCATTGATGAGGATGGAGGATGAAGCATTACCGGTCTAGTACAGGGGAGCGCTGGTATATCAAAGAATCACTGCGTTGCCTTTTATTATGATGCATATTATGAAAATGAACTGCAGAAGTACAGTAGCAGCAGCCATTTTATTTACATCGGCATCAGCATGACGCGTCATCGAAGCGCGGCTCCATCACAGGCTCGCGCGCAGTCTCCGCCGCCAATCTATATACTGTTATTTTCGCTATACCTGTCATAATCCCGATATATTGATGTAGTCTGTGGAATAAAAAAGAGTCGATTGATGTAATCGCCATTTATATACCGGTATGATTGGATTCTCGAAACATGGTGGTGTACCATACCTGTACTATTATTCTAGCTAATACCTTCAGAGCCGCCCTGGTGTGTAGAAAATCTTGAGGGTACAGGTAGATATTTGCTGAAAATATCCTAATATTCAGTATGAATAGATATTCTATGTTTTAAGAAATCACTTAAGTACAGGAAGCCGCTAGCTTGGTTTTCCGTGAAAGAAATTCTATTCCAAGATTTAGCGACTGGGAGTCAGATTATGCCAAAGATGACAGCTTGCTTACATTTTGGATAAACAGGCACTAAAACACCTATTCAGAGGTGTTATTTCTATTCAGCGCTTGATCAGGGAAGGGTGGGTGGGTTGCGCGAGCCGAATGGGCGAGCGCAAAGGCAGAAGGTGGCTGCTACCAGCTAGAGGAGCTGCTTTATAGGTAAAGCAGGTGGGCGTCCGCCGCGGACAATTTACTGCGCTTGTGACGCTTTGTCTCCGCGCGTTGCCTTAGGCGGACTCAACATGGTACGTTTACTAACCGTTAAACCCCAATATTTTACCAATATAAGAATTTAGCGACTGGGAGTCAGATTATGCCATTGAGATAGACTGAAGGTCTGCATAGGCTACTAATCCGGGGGTTTGGCGACGAGCCAGCCGAAAAATAGCCAGGCCGCCGGGGTTTCGCTCATGGTGGGGTCGATGTACTTGCCGGTGACGACGTCGCTGGTTTTCGACCAACCACCCATGTAGCGGATTTTGGTAAGGGGTGCGCCGATGCATGCGGCTGCGGACGCCGCGCCTTTACGTAGGCTATGCGATGTCCACTTGAATTGCGTGGGGGGGGCAGCGTCGATGGTGTTGCACGCCTCACGAATCCACTCGGTGATGGTCCCGGCCGTCCACGTGTGTGGCTGTTCCTCGGGCGTGACGGCCCAAAAAGCAGTTGGTCCGGACCCAGTGCCGAGGATGTTGCAGTAACTGGTGCGTCCAGCGGTAAACGCCTCCAGGAGGTCCGCGAGTAGCGGTACTGCAGTAATAGGGAGTTGCAGGAGCGGTTTATCGGCCGCGGTCCTACGCTGGTCTCCCTTTGATTTTCGTACAAATAACAGTATGTTACCGCCCGTTCGGTCGACCGCGATGTCGTCCATGTGGCAACGTACGCCGGTTTCTGCGCGGCAAAAATAGCAGTAGTTGGTGCAGACTGCGAGCATCGCGCGGAACGTCTTGATATGTACGAGGTTGTCCGGCTGCCAGGTGAGCGCGCGGTAGTGTCGATGGGCGAAGAGTAGCATCTGTTGTACGATTGGGGCTGGGAGCGGTACGCGAATGTCGGGGGCGGTGATGGGCTGCTGCTGCATGGCGAGCCCCCGACGTGCGTCCGTGAGAAGGGGTCCTAGCGCCACGGGCTCCTTCAGGTGGTCGCGAAAGAACTTATTTATGGCCGAGAAGTAGGGCTGGAGGCTGTTGGCTGCGATGGTTCCGGATCGGGCGAGCCACGCTGTAAATCGAAGCATGTCGGCCGCGGTCGCCTCGAGGGGTGTGATTCCTTCCTCGTTGCAGAAAACAGTAAAACGGCGCATACCGGTGCCATAGTTGTTGTAGGTGGAGGGGGCGAGGGAGCCGGTGAGAAGGTCGAGCACGAGGTCGCCCAAGTCGTCCGTGCCGACGAGTGTGCCGACATGGTTGCGCATCGAGGCGTGCCACGGTGCGTGGGCCGCAGGTTCGACTAGTCGGTACTTTACGGGTGCGGCTGGGCAGTCGGTGTCCGCGGATGTCCGGTCGTGCCGCGGTCTTGTCGAGGACGTCCGGGTGGTCGGTGTTGGGTGGAGTGTACCACGTGTTCGGTAGAGCCAGGACGGGGCGGTACGTGGAAAGCCGTGACGCTCCAGCCGGGCGGTCCGACGCCCTCGTACGCTCCGCGCTTGCCCGGAAAGAATAAATCTCGGGAGGGGGGGTACAGGATCTGTTCGTCGGAAATTTCGCTTAGTAGTTGGTACCACTGTTTGGCGGGCCAGTAAGGCGCGATGACTGTTGCTTCGGCCCCTGATTGGCGTAACTTCTGGACGAGGTCTGGGAGTAGCGTCCACGGTGGGTTGCACCAGTTCGTCTCTGCTGTCCAGCGGTTGTCGGGTAGATGAAGGCAGTCCACGGCTTCGGAGGTGGGGTCTCGCCAGCGGGCGTTGTAGCGGGGAAGCTGCGTATTGCCCTGCGTGGCAAACCTGTCGATGGAGTGGGGGCCCCACAGGGAATTCAGGTAAGTGAATATGCGGGGGTTGAGTTGCCAGTCGTCCCTGTCGGTTTCGCGGCTCAGTCGGTCGGCCCAGACGTTGGCTGCGGAGCGAATATACCGCGCGCGGATGCTGATGTCGTTTGTGTCGATGAGTTCCCACAGTTTTCGTAGTTCGTCCATCATAGCTGGGGACCTCGAAGTTAGATGACTGAGGACTGCCACCACTGCTTGGTTGTCCTCGTGCAGGAGGACTTTGCGGCCGCGCAGGAGGGGCAAGAACGACAGGACGGCGAGTCGCACGGCCTTTAATTCCTTCCAGGTGATGTGCTGCTGCTGGTCTGTCGCTCCCCAGAAACCACGGGCTTCCAACTGTTCGTTTAATACAGCTCCCCAGCCGTAACCTGAGCTGTCGCAGTGCAGGTAGGCGGTCTCGATGGGGGCGAATATGGAGCGGCCGTTGTTGGCGGAGGGGACTTGCGTCCACCATTGGAGGTCTCGTCGCAACTGGTAGGTGAGTTTCACCCGGCCACCCCATCCCGTGCGCGTAGCGAGGACGTCGTGTAGTTCGCGTAGGTAGAATCGGGCTGCTGGAATGGCGAGGTACAGGTACTGTGCTTTTCCGGCGAGCACCGCGAGCTGCCGGGCAGGGAGCCATCGTGCGTCGCGCGTAGAGCGTTGTAGGAGGGTCCGGGCTAAGGTAGCGATGGCCTGTAGTTTCGAAACAGGGGCTCGGAACGTAGAGGTTGTGGTGTCGATTTGGAGGCCGAGGTGTTCGCAGATTTGCGTCGGCTCCCAGTGGCCTTTCTTGGGGTTGCGTCCTAGCCCGAGGCGGTCGAGTAGGCACGCGACGCGGTCTCGGAGTTGTAACGCTGCGTCTCTGCTGTCGGCAAAAAATAGGAAGTCGTCCATGTACGGGAGTAATCGGACACCCCGCCATCGAGAGTTGCGCAGATAGCGACGGGACGGTGTAGGTCGTGTGGGCTGGTGTTGCGTAGCTAGGCGGGGGTTGCGTACGGTGGGGTTGAGCAGTGGTTCGCGTAAGTGCCGGATAAAAACTTCGGTAAGCCGGCAAAAATAGTAACTGCTGCATTTCCAGCCCATCGGAAGCCCGGCGAGTCTGTACAGTGTTCCGCGATAATTTACCGTGAAGAAGTCTCTGTCCTCCTCCCGTATGCCCAGGGTGTAGTAGCCGTCCGCTAGGTCGAAAGACACCATCCAGTCGCCGGCCCGTGTCAAATTCTTGAGGTGCTTGAGTGTCTCGAAAGTTAGCTTGTGGTCCTTGCAGTACTTGTTCAGGGGGCGTAAGTCGATAATTAGTCGCCATTTGTTTTCGCCCGGTTTCGGGACTAAAAACATTCTGGAAACCCATCTGCTGCGCTGGCCTGGCTCCCAGGCGCCTGACTGCAGGAATCGGGGAAGCTCGGAGTCCATGAAGTCGAGTTGCTGTTTTGTTGCGTTCAGCATGGAGGTGCCGCTGTTGAAAGGTGGGGGTCGCCGGCCGCCAATGAAAGGTATGCGAACCCCGTGACGAATCCAACCCAGAACTTGTTCGCTCGCGCCTAATCGCTTCCACTCGGACGCTCTTTTCCGCACGCGGTGTCGCATGAAGTTGGAACGGTCGTTGCAGGACGTGGCGCGGCGGGTCACACCGTCAGGCGTTCTTGTCCGGGTTCTTGGTCTTCGTGTCTTTGGGGTCGGCGTTGTCTCTCGGTGGCGGCTTGGGCTTGGGTTGGGGTCGGGGGTTCGGTGTCGGTGTAGGCCGGTCGGGGGGGGGTCGGTCGGGAGTCTTGCGCGCGAAGGTAGCTCCCGCGGCGGCTTTGGCGCTAGCGAGTAATGAACACTCGAGGGTCTTGTCGATGAACGCTCGGTGTAGGTTGTCGTACTCGGAGGAGGCAACGTCCGGTCGCGGTTTGAGGAACCGCTCGTAGGCGAGTTCCGCGAAAACGCGGTCCGAATCGCTCGTCTCCCCTCCGCCCTTGGTGTGTCGGATGTGGGATATCCGCACACGGGCGGCCTCCTCGAGCGCGCTGTGGGTGTGGTTGCTTTGACGCAGGGTGACGACCGCCGCCGCGAATTCCGGTGAGTCCTTGGGATAATTTTGAATGTCTTCCAGAGCTGATAAGCTCGCCGTGTTAGCGCAGGCGGCGTAGGCGGCGTGACAGGCCGTGGCGCGGTATTCTTCGAGCGTGGCGTTGTGCCGGCGGGCGGAGAGGTGGCGGTAGGTGTCACAGGTGAGCTTCCAGATTTGTGGGCCGTTGAGATGTCGGGGGGGTAGCTCGAGGCCGGGGGCAATGTAGGGTCCCCATAGCTCTGTGTCGATGTGGTAGTCCTCATCTGGCAGGGCTGCTGGGGTTACCGTCGTCGCTGGGGCTGGGGCCAGGGGTCGCACGGTGGGGTCGATCGAGGGTAGCTCGGTCGGCAGCTGGGCGCTGCGGGCGTCGTGCTCCGCAATTCCACCCTTCGGCGTGTCGAATACGCCGACGGGACTGGCTAGCTGTGTGCTGACTTGCTTAGCTGCTGCTAGTTGAGTGATGATGGTCGAGCTAAGCGTAGCCGTTAGTTCGGTAAAGGCTTGCTGAAAACGGCCATTTAGTCGCTCCTCTGAAGCGGCCGCGTTAGCGAGTAAGCGTTGCTCCTGTTCTTTGAATTCTAATGATGTAACAAATTCCGGCGCGTCGCGAATTTCGTCGTCGACTTGTCTGTCTGTAGCCATCGTATATTCGAGCAGGGTAAAGAGTCTCGGCCGTGGTAGACGCGGTCGAGGGTAAGCTGTCACCTTGCGCAGCTACGAGAGCTACGATGCCTGTTGCGCGAGCCGAATGGGCGAGCGCAAAGGCAGAAGGTGGCTGCTACCAGCTAGAGGAGCTGCTTTATAGGTAAAGCAGGTGGGCGTCCGCCGCGGACAATTTACTGCGCTTGTGACGCTTTGTCTCCGCGCGTTGCCTTAGGCGGACTCAACATGGTACGTTTACTAACCGTTAAACCCCAATATTTTACCAATATAAGAATATCGCTATCTTGGTGCGTATATGGCGAATGTGCGCGCCAGCGGGACAAAATAATATTTTTTACAAGAAAAAGCAGCGGAGACCACCAAGCAAAGGAAGAAAGGAGGAAAAAACCTACGCCCGAGGAACAGGAAGACATGCCGAATAAAGTGGGGCAAAATCATTACCGCTACCGCCTTACCGCAGTAAGGGAATAGCTGGCGACAAGTTTTTAATTATAGATAAAAGCAGTGGAATCACACCGTGAACGAAGACATGGAACAAGCAGACCGACAGCGATAATGCTGCTGATTAAAACAAAAAAAGAAAAAGAGTGTAAGCAACCAAAGAAAATTAAAAAGGAAAATGAGGAGGTTTAAGCTGTGTTGGGGCTTACTTATGACAAAGATGTGGATCACTTACAGAATTTGGAATTGGTGGCCCTACACGCGATGTGAGAGGGAATCGGGTGGGTGGGTTTGCGTGAGCGATAGCTCTTGCACAAGGCAGAAGGTGGACACACAATCGCTGCTTGTGCGTCATATAGTATGCGGAAATTTTATTGTCAGTGCGCGCGTGGGCGCATGACCCGTTAGGGGAGATGTACCGTCGGTGATAACGCATGTTATTGCGTAACTTTAGCCATGTAATTCATACCTCCATATGACCATTATGACCATTTAAGTTGTGTTGGAGCTCATTTATGCCATCTGTCGCCGTCTACCGTGTGACGTTGGGTGGGATCCGCTATTGTTACAGCCAAATAGTTGCCAAGCTCCCGGTAGGAGGTACCTTGGCGAGGCGTAGCAATGAGACTAGAATCCGGGTTGGGAGGTACAGGCGTGTGCGACTGGGGTGGAAGGATACCTTGGACGCTGCGAGACCCCGCCGGACTTTCCCTACTAACGAGCCTTGTGCTACTGGTAAAATAGAGGTTTGGGCTAAATTAAGCCGTTACATGCGATACCTCGGACGGTACATCTCCCCCAACGGCTCATGATCCCACGCGCGCAGGGACAAGCAAATGTCCGCACACTATATGACGCACAAGCATTGATTGTGTGTCCACCTTCTGCCTTTTGCGAGAGATATCGCTCACGCAAACGGCATCGTGGCTCTTGCTAGCCGCGCAAGATGTTGATAACTTGGGACTCCTACACGACGCGCGAAAACACACTGCCTTAGTTCACATGGCGGACCGCTTGGTATTGCCTACCGACCTCTATACCGTTGCGCCTGGTGACGCGCCGGAGCGGCAGTCGCCGAGAGTACCAAATTTCATGACTGCAAAGGGAATGGAGCGGATGTCGGGGTGACTCCACACCCCCTCCGAGGACTGCTCGAACTTTGTCTTCTCAACACAGCGTAGAGCGACTTCGGGAGACGGGGGGCTAGAAACGCCGATCAAACGGGAAACCATTTCGTCAAGAGCATTTTTTGAGCTTCGGATGCCGTGATGATACAAAACACCTACATCCGCAAGGAGGCTGTCATTGCCGTTAGGGAGTTGAACTAACATCGTGGGATATGTGAGAACCTCGACGCTTACCCCGAGTGCGCCACGAACCTTAGAGATGATTTCTGCAATCATTATGGCCATTTTCATGTTGTACCAGAAATAAGAGGCGGTGATATTTTTCTTTCAACCGCGCAAAGGCAATAACCGGTAGGCTGCCTTGTAAGAAAGCTATAGATCGGTCGCTCAAAACCATAGCGGCCCGGTTGCATTTGGTTATTCATTTGCGCCTGTATTTCGTGTACATTACTTGAAAGACGTATACCTTCCATTCCGAATGGATCTTCGTCGACTTTATTGGGCATCTCTATGTCGGGTGAGCGCTCAACAATTGCTGTGCTCATGGACCATATCTCCCGGTGCCCGTGCTCTTAGTATATCATTGAACTCCACGACCGTACTGTCTACGTGCTTGAAGAGTTCATGCTTGAAGTGGGGGCTACTAAGGGGCGGGACTTGCGGTTGCCGTATTCCGTCGGGAGCTTCTTGAGATCGCCTTGGGGATGTGGTTTGGTTAGACTTCATGGCTTCGCACCGTCATCTTGTTGCTGATGTGACGGTTACAAGTGCTCGCACGAACACCAATGTTCCTCGTATATGTGCTCGTCTACCACTCCCTAGTAGCCTTGCATTGGGAGCTCAGCACGGCATACTTTATGCGAACCTCCGCACTTCTGCTTTGCTTGGCACGCCTTTGGGTCAATCGATCCATGACTACTATCCCTTCGCCATGGAGGATGGGGGCCGGTTGGCGCCGATGGCGGCTCAGTTGGTTGATCGCTTAGGTATTTTGGTGGCTATACGTCGCTTCCATGGCATGTATGCTGCTGACTCTCGCTCCTTGCGCTCGGACACTTATGCTCGTTTGCAACATTTAGTTCGTCGTTCTACTTCTTATCCTTTTCGGCGTTTTTGGGGGGATGTGCGACGTGAATTCATGCAAAGTATTTCTGCTGATCTTCATGGCACTCTGGTTTCCTATCTCCGCGACGCTTTTCAGGAGGGCAGTGCTGACGCTGTGGCATGCCTTCATGTTCCTCGGGCTTAATTTTTTTTATCTTCTTTTCTTCTTTTTGCTTGGTGGCCTCCACTGCTTTTTCTTGTAAGAAATTATTTCTTCTATTCCCAGTAGGAGGTACCTGTATATATGCTCGCGCGAATGTCGTACCTCTTTTTATTTTCCTTTTTTGTGATGACGCCCTCGAGTGTGGGACTGGTAGGTAAGCCCGTCCCGATCTATTATTTGCGCGTGGACCTTTGACTCGTATGTATATGGCTTCGCGTATTATATATTACTGATAATCCGACGTGTCAGTACGTTTCGGTAGTGTGTAGCGATACGTACCGCTATCGTTTTTTGCTATTCACTACAAGCAGCCTACTAAGGAAAGCACCAAAAATCAGTAATTTTAGATCGATGGATCTTAGATCTCTGAAATTATTATTACGGCCAAATACATTAATACCACATCCCATGCTTTTTCTTGACATAAAGCCGGATAAAGCCGGCATTGGCAAATTCCTTTTTCTAAAAGCGGTAGAATCCGGGTTTTCTTCTCAGAATACAAATAGACAGAGCGTTCTTTATGTGTAGGTAAAACTCTTTAGATCTTGATGTCTGTCAGCAGTGACCCGACGGCCCAAACATAATATCACCAAAATATCGCTAGAGGCGCAAGTGTGGGTCTCCAGCGTCAATCACTAGCGCCCTGCCTAGTACAAGCAGTGGCACGACGCACAGTATTGACAAACAAGCATTGCTGACTACATGTTAGTATTGATGGCTGTCAGGGTCATTGCCTCAAACAAATAGACAAGCAATACTATGGGTAGCAGACAAGCAAGCAGGAATGGCCACTTGCTACATGCTTCCCACGATAAATGTAAATCAGTTATTGGCTCTTGTGTGATGAGATGAACAACTCATTTCACTGTTCATCTAGTTAAGACATCGCAAGTGAAGATGGCTGCATTCAGTTTGGGACACCGGTGCCTGCGATGGCGTCGGATGTGGAAGCTCAGCCTTTCGTGAATTGCAAAAAAAACTGATACGATTCTCAGCTAGGTGAAGAGAGAATGCCTTTATTGCGCTTCATATCGCAAGCCATCGCAGTTATGGTGCGTGTGGAACGGATGGGGGGAAATATCTTGGTTCCTTGAATCCTTTTTAAAGGGGCAGGGGAGTCATCTAGGAGAAAGGTGTGATGCATTCATGTGCAGTATCTAAAATGGATTTGGCAAGTTGCATTCTGAACACAACCTCTGGTAGGTCGCCTGGGAGGACCCACAGCGCGGGCAGATCCTCGCATGGCACTGGCCGCACTCCTTACTAGCTTGGCTGGTCACGTAAGAGTTGAGCACCCGAGACAACACCACCGACCCCAACTGCTCCATTCCCTCTGCCCTCTGCGGCTGGCTGTAGGAGCGGACTACGTCCACTGGGCTTTGTTCCAGAAACTCCGCGCAGCGACTGGAGAGCGTGGTGAGGCAAAACTTGTTGGCGATAGAGGCGATGCGTGCTGCGTGTTTCACCATGTTGAGCTCTGGCCAGGTGCGGCCTGTGGTGCTGCTTGGGTTGGGAGCACGCCTTGCGGTCATAATTCCCGCCAAGATGCGGATGAGGATATCTTCGCAGATGACGATGACCCCTGGGGCGTTATACTTGTCAGCTAGCCGCATGACCGCGGGGAGATGGTCCTGGACGGTGCAGAGACCCACACAGAGGTTAAAAAAGTAGGGCAGTTAAAGAAATACGCGCAAATACCCGCGAGCACATCGTAGTCTCAGTCACAACGGAAAAAACAGCCGTATAAACAGCCATGAGTCACACAGTGTTACTAGAAAGCAATCTCAAGGGGGGGGGGGAAGGGGGGGCCTTGCGAGGTAGCACCTCCATGCCGAGAATTGTCGTGTCGTCGCCCATAAGACCAACGTCGCGAGGGTACATTAGTCGTAGGAAAAGGCGCACGCTAGGGCTTTCAGTGTCATCAAGGCGAAGCTCGTCGTGGCCGCCTGTAGAAGACCTAGGGAGCTGGCAATCTTGCAGCATCGACCGGAACGTAACACTGCACAGCGCTAACACGGAGCGGTTTACTAAGAAGCGGCGGGCGCCGCGGCGGATTACCACCGCTAGGTCTGGCGGCGCTGCGTCGGAGATAAGCTCCTCCTCTGGGGTAGCGACAGGATTCTTCCCCGTCCCATCCAGAACAACAATGTCTTGACTGGCACCACTTCCGCTTCCGCTCCCACCTGCGCCGCTACTTCCGGCACCTCCCGTACGCTGCCGCTTGCTGCGGTCGACTCCACCTTCCATACTTTTTGGGTGTGGCTACGCCGATGTCCAGAAGTTAGTCCTTGCTCGTGCTACGAGTTCCCGTCCGGCGCCCGGCTTATGCTACCCACCGTCACACCACAGATAGTTTCAGAGATACGAACCTCCAGCTAAGCTAAGCTTGCAGGTCGAAGAGTAGAATTCCAGTGCCGTGTATGGACGTCCGAAGCGGAAACGCGACTGAGGACTTAATTAGCTTTTGCGGGGCCTGTGCCTGCACAACCTCTTCGGGCATAACCATACGCCAGCGGTCCACACGCAGTATAAGCAATATCTATATGAGAACAAAGCGTGGCGTGGACTTCGCAGCGCACGGGCAGAGGGGGATACAAGGGGATGTGCGAAGGCGGTCCGAAGAAGCGAGCGCGTTGGTAGGGTGAGGGCCGGAGAATAAATAAAAACAGAAGGTGACGTACCTGCAAAGGCGGCGAACTGTCTCCCACCGTAGGTCACACCAGAATTAATATGGCCAGCCGTAGACAGCACTTTCACAAGTGGAAGGATCTGCCCGAGGCAAGTCCACACGCAAATATTTCCTGGGCCTTCAGGAACACCTTCTACTATGTGTTTCTGAGCGACTGCATCATTTTCCCTGCTCAAGCTGCCGCTTTGAGCTACTGAACGCGTGAGTTTTGAAAACTGTTTGGGCCGTGCAAGCGGTGGATGCGTGAGACGCTAGCATCAGAAATATCGCTTCAGGTAGTCGCTATCTGCGCTCCAGGCGAAAGATCTGAGGATTGAATAGCGTCTCATGGATGTGGGTTAAGTGCAACAACGGCGCATAAAGAATCAAGGCGGAATATAAACGGAAACATTGCATATCAGACGAATTAGTATTGCATACATCGACGAAGAACTAGATATCCCGTACAGTTATAGTACACAATTCATGAAAGGCGGTAGTATCCGCGATTCCTTCGGTCTTCATTCCTGACGATGTACTGCTTGTGCTTTTCAGAATACCGATATACATATACGAGTGGCCCGTAGTTCTTTTTGCTTGTCGTTTTTTGTATTTTTATAATCATATCAAGTTGTGTCTCTTCTTTCGCGGATGGTGGCAAAGTTCATCATATCAAGTTGTGTATAATCATGTCAAGTTGTGTTTCTCACTGTGTATTTTCGTAATCATTTAGATAGTCCATGGAGGCCCAAAGACGTGATACTTATGTTTCACACACACACACACACACACACACACACACACACACACACACACACACACACACACACACACACATGTGACGAGTACATTCCTGCAACAGGACATTGCAGGACATTGTACAGGTACTCGTTACGGATTCCAATTCGTGCTTTTCCACAGGACGGACGTATACTCGTGGGTACGTCGCTACTGCAATATTGTAATGGTGCTTATGCTACAGTACGACCAGTACCTCCCGGTACGTACAGATATGCATAATTAATCTAACCAGCCAGATGACGCGCCAGAACGAGCTCTTCAAAGCAGAAGGAGCCGCGTCGTGAGACCCAATGCTAGGCAGGCCGTGTCTCGAGGACAAATGACGACGGTTGAGCAGCACTAACGCCTGACACGTAAGCGAAGCTTGCAGGCGTAACTAGTCTGGGCTGAAACCTATTTAAGCCCAGTGCAGTAGAGGGAGGTGACAGAACCTTTTAACAATTCCTTTGTTCACTTACAACATCTACTGCCTAAGTACAGCAGTGAAACATCTCTCATCAATTGCCTCTCGACAACATCATTTGCCATCTTGCAACAACAGAACTAGACAGACTAGAACAGATTTGTGCTAGCGTGTAGCTTTCAGAGGCTAACCGCCACACTGGTTTCGGAGCTCTTTGGTCGACGCACGCTTTCGTTGTTCGTTGATCTGCTCGACGTTGTTTAATTGAGTTGAGATGGCTTCTCTTGGAGCTGGACATTACGTGATTTTAGTAATTCACGTCGGAGGAACTAAACCGTCGGACTTGAAGTTGGTGTTTCAGCGTGAGCCTCGTTATGGTAAAACTTGGTTCCCAGCTGGCTCTGTCTTATCTAACGAAGAGCCTGTCGACGCTGCTATTCGCGAGTTACACGAGGAGACCGGTCTTGTTTTGACATCGGATGATTTGACGCTGTTGAGTGGTGAACCTGTTAACGTTACACTACCTCAAGGACGACAGCTTGTCTATGTGTACTCGGCTTCTATTCCTGTCCTGTTTGCTACGAACAACTTACGTACACCTGCTCAGGTCGAGCAGGTTGTTTTGGCACAGTCAACAGTTAATCCGGATGGCACTTACGTCGTCCCGGAAACCATCAACATTGACGGTCTAACACTTACGCCCTCACATAAGGGGTTACTTTGTGCTGAGAAGCACAAGAGTGAATTACTTCACTTTGGTTACGTGACTCAGTGGGAATATTTTTATCGAGCAATGACACAACATGTTCCAGTCATGCAAGACGACACGTCTATCCCGAGACAATTCCACATGTACTCCCGGTTTACGACGGTCGACTCTGGTTCTGTATGGCTTTTGATTCGCGGACACATTAATCGACTGACTGGTGAAGGACCTACGGATTTACGAGTGGGAATGCCGATGCCTACCCACAACTTGGCTGGACTATCTGTGACCCTCACGGAGACTCAGCGTAAGGCTGCTATTACTTCACCGTACCAGAATGGTCAGGTACCTCATGTACTGGAGGATTGGCTCGAAGCATAGCCTCAGCGTTTTAGAATGCTTGGAATTACGGCTGACTCGTACGATGCAGTGTTCTGGGTTACTTCACAGTTTTCTGGACACCTAGGTGGGTGGTGGTTGAACCGGAAAAATCAGCCTCCAATTCCATCTACGTACAACGAGCTTGTTGCGGAGTTACGCAAGTCGACGTTTCTTCCGAACATTCAGGACGACGCAATTAACTGTGACGAGTACAGTCCTGCAACAGTACATTGCAGGACATTGTACAGGTACTCGTTTACGGATATCAATTCGTGCTTTTCCACAGGATGGACGTATACTCGTGGGTACGTCGCTACTGCAATATTGTAATGGTGCTGATGCTACAGTACGACCAGTACCTCCCGGTACGTACAGATATGCATAATTAATCTAACCAGCCAGATGACGCGCCTGAGCGAGCTCTCCAATGCAGAAGGAGCCGCGTCGTGAGACCCAATGCTAGGCAGGCCGCATCTCGAGGCGAATGACGACGGTTGAGCAGCACTAACGCCTGACACGTAAGCGTAGCTTGCAGGCGTGACTAGTCTGGGCTGAAACCTATTTAAGCCCAGTGCAGTAGAGGGAGGTGACAGAACCTTTTAACAATTCCTTTGTTCATTTACAACATCTACTGCCCAAGTACAGCAGTGAAACATCTTTCATCAATTGCCTCTCGACAACATCATTTGCCATCTTGCAACAACAGAACTAGACAGACTAGAACAGATTTGTGCTAGCGTTTAGCTTTCAGAGGCTAACCGCCACACTGGTTTCGGAGCTCTTTGGTCGACGCACGCTTTCGTTGCTCGTTGATCTGCTCGAAGTTGTTTGCTTGAGTCGAGATGGCTTCTCTCGGAGCTGGACATTACGTGGTTTTAGTAATTCACGTCGGAGGAACTAAATCGTCGGACTTGAAGTTGGTGTTTCAGCGTGAGCCTCGTTCTGGTAGAACTTGGTTCCCTGCTGGCTCTGTCTTACCTAACGAAGAGCCTGTCGACGTTGCTATTCGCGAGTTACACGAGGAGACCGGTCTTGTTCTGACATCGGATGATTTGACGCTGTTGAGTGGTGAACATGTTAACGTTACACTACCTCAAGGACGACAGCTTGTTTACGTGTACTCGGCGTCTATTCCTGTCCTATTTGCTACGAGCAACTTACGTACACCTGCTCAGGTCGAGCAGGTTGTTTTGGAACAGTCGACAGTTAATCCGGATGGCACTTACGTCGTCCCGGAAACCATCAACATTGACGGTCTGACACTTACGCCTGCACAGACTGGGTTACTTCGTGCTAAGAAGCACAAGAGTGAATTACTTCACTTCGGTTACGTGGCTCAGTGGGAATCTTTCTATCGAGCAATGACACAACATGTTCCAGTCATGCATGACGACTCGTCTATCCCGAGACAGCTCCACATGTACCCCCGGTTTACAACGGTCGACTCTGGTTCTGTCTGGCTGCTGATTGTTGGGCACATCAACCGACTGACTGGAGTGGGACCTACAGATTTACGAATGGGAACGCCGATGCCTACCCACAACTTTGCTGGACTATCTGTGACTCTCACGGAGACTCAGCGTAAGGCTGCAATTACTTCACCGTACCAGAATGGTCTGGTGCCTAATGTACTGGAGGATTGGCTTGAAGCGCAGCCTCAGCGTTTTATAATGCTTGGAATTACAGCTAACTCGTACGATGCAGTGTTCTGGGTTACTTCACAGTTTGCTGGACACCTTGGTGGATGGTGGTTGAACCGGAAAAATCAGCCTCCAATTCCGTCTACGTACAACGAGCTTGTTGAGGAGTTACGCAAGTCGACGTTTCTTCCAAACATTCAGGACGACGCGATTAACGCTTTGATGAACTTTACGCAAGGCAACACGATGAGTTACGCAATCTACACTAAACAGTACAACGACTACTTACGTCGGTCTCGTCAAGACCTGACAGCTGAAGTGCAGTGTGTACGCTTCATTAATGGCCTGGCAAGCGATGCGCTCAAGAAACTGGCTAAGTCACACCGAGCTCAACTAGGATACCGGACTACGCTAGTGGAGCTGCAAAACTTTTTGAATAACGTCGTGACAGATTCGCCGGAATTAGGCAATGCGAGGTCTGCTGCTGGACCTTCTGCCCAGCCTACGCGCAAGCGCAACATTGAGGATCCTCTCGAGGAAGCCTCTAACGTCTGGAAACGTAACAAGGGTGGCCGTGGACGTGGCCGCGGACGTGGACGTGGAGGTGGAAACAATGGTGGACGCGGTCAGACATCTGGTCGTGAAGATTTTAATTCGCTTGCAAATGCGATGACACCTGAGGAGCGCAAACGACATATGGACGAGGGACTTTGCTTCAAGTGCCACAAGAAGGGACACCGCTTGTTCCAATGCCCGGAGTTCAAAGGCAAGGCACCGATGCAACCCAAGAAGCAATGATGGTGGCAAGGCTGTTCTACAAATGAACTGGAGCAGCCGGCTACATCTACTGTTCATTCTGAGACACTGCTAGCGACAGAGGTCGTCGATAAACCTTCGGCATCTCCATCGACTACAGTTGCGACACCTGTAACGCAAGTAGCAGGTCGTCGTCGTCAGACTAAGCAGAGACAGAGTCGTAAACCTGTAACCAGACGTTCAGTTGATTGGAAACTGGTTGACTCAGTCTTTGACCCTCTGCATGCACGATTCAACTTCACGTTGGAAGGATGTGCTGATGATGAAGGTCTAAACTCGCACGGTGACTTACCTCACTGTTCGCCGAGTGACTCGATTCTAGACAGAGATTTGACAGGAGAACGGGTGTTCATTAATCCACCCTGGGAGTTAGCTGAGCAGATTGCGCAGCATTTTGAGGATTGTCGTCGAACATCTCCAACATCTACGATGGCTGTATTTGTGCTACCAAAGTGGGCGAAATTTACTCAGGTGACTAAGCACTGGAAGCTTTATCAAGAATTCCCAGCAAGAACACAGCTTTTTACACGTCAGTCACTGGAGAACCCAGCGCAACAGGAGGTGGTTGCTCCAGCCCCTTGGCCTGTACAGCTGTGGTTAGTCGACGCAGATTGTGCGTTTAACGACTCTTCGGAATCTACAGCACCTGATCAACCCGACTCGGTACCTGTACCAACAGACGACTCGGAACAGTCCATCGCTACGCTGCAACAATTTTCCTCGCCAGCTACAGCACTACTAACTGACCTCACGGAAGCTCGCCCGTTAATTCGAACTGAGCTGACTGTGAAAACTCCTGATGGCGGACACCAAATTTCTGGATTAGTGGACTGCGCTGCGACACTTGATTTTGTGTCAGAGGACTTTGTACGACGCTTTGCTTTACAGACTCGGAAGTCTGCGAGTAAAACTCCAGTTCGACTCGCTAATGGACAACGAGTGACTTCTACGACAGTCTGCGACGTCACTTTTGAGCTGGCTCGACACGAGTTTCAACGGACTTTCTACGTTTTACGTGATTTACGTACAGCTGATTTAATCCTGGGTTTACCATGGCTTGATGACGAACATGCCTCTTTACAATTTGGTACAACCAGAATTTTTACACTGATGGACGGTACAGCTGTGGAGACTACACTCGAGGAACGACGCCCTGAGTGTCTGCTACTGTCATCTACGAAAGTTCAAAAGCTCATGCGCAAGACGCGCCGCAGCAGAGGACGTCATGCTGATTTTTACGTCATTGAACTTACGTCAGCTGCCGACCAATCAACGGACTTTCACACTGGAGAGGAACTAACAGCAGAACAACGTGACAACTTCCGGTCGTTACTTTTTGAAGACTTCCCGGAGTTACTGCAACCTGTCGACTCTCCGCCAGTAAGCCGACAGTGGGATCACCCCATTGACACAACTGGCCCGATGCGACGTCAACGTCTGAACCGACTGTCACCGGCAGAGCGCGCTGAGCTTAATCGACAGCTCAAAGACGCAGTGGAAGCTGGGTTGATACGCCCCAGCTACAGTGAATTCGGCTCGCCAATTCTTTTTGTGCGGAAAGCTGATGGCTCGCTACGTCTGTGCATTGACTACCGCGGTCTTAACGAGGTTACGCGTAAAGATGCTTACCCGCTACCGCGTGTGGATGACACACTGGACGAACTTAAGGACGCGAATTTTTACACACACCTCGACCTCGCTTCTGGATTCTGGCAAGTTCGAGTGCGTGATCAAGACGTTCACAAGACGGCTTTTCAGACCCCTGATGGCTTGATGGAATGGGTCGCCATGCCGTTTGGGCTGTGCAATGCACCAGCCACATTTCAGAGGATGATGAACGACATTCTTCGCGACTTTTTACATAAGTTCGTGACAGTCTACCTGGATGACGTCTGTATCTACAGTCGAACTCTGGAAGAGCACCTGGAGCACCTACGTCTAGTGCTACAGCGATTCAAGGAGGAAGGGCTGAAATTACGCCTTAAGAAATGCTTTTTCGGATTGCAAGAAATGGAGTATCTGGGCTACACTGTGTCAGCCGGGAAAATTTCGGTTTCCACAAAGAAAGTCGAGGCCGTTGCAGACTGGCCAGTGCCCAAGACGCAGAAGGAGGTTCGCAGTTTCGTACAGTTCTGCAACTTCTATGCGAGATTTATACACCATTTTAGCGACCTTACGGCTCCATTGACGGACTTACTGCGGAAGTCCCAGCCACAGAAGGTTACGCTGACGCCTGCCTGTTTGGAAGCCTTCGAGACTCTCAAGTTACGGCTCATTTCCGCGCCATGCCTGATCCTTCCGGAGGTCGGCTCGGACGCGACGTTCACCGTAGCTACAGATGCTTCAACAGTGGGGATTGCAGCAGTCCTGTTGCAAGACCAAGGAGGCGGTCTTCAACCAGTCTCTTACTGGGCGCGTAAGCTGAATCCAGCTGAGCGTGGTAACACTTACTCTGCGTACGACTTAGAAGCTTTGGCCGTATGCGAAGCTGTCAAGCATTGGAGGTGCTATCTTGAAGGCTGTTCTAAGTTCCTTGTCGTAACAGACCACGACACACTGCGACATCTGCTCAGGCAACCGAACAACAGGCTGAACAAGCGGCAAGCAAGATACCTGCGGGATTTGCAACCGTTTGTGGGCTCGATGACACTTGCATATCGCAAGGGAGCTCTGAACGAAGCCGACCCGTTAAGCCGGCGTCCAGACTTCGTACCTCAAGCCACAGTACCCTTATTTTGGGATGGCGAGGTTCCGTCAGATCGAGAATTACGACGGAAGTCCCAGCTGCTGTTTGAAGACGCACAGTTAAATTCACTGACTGTTAACGCGTTGCAGCTGAGCCCTGAGTTCGCTGATCTCATTCGCGAGGGGTTCTCACGAGATTCGTTTTATGGGGACGATGGTGAGTGGACAAAAGACAGCCGGATAGAAGCCAGAGATGGGTACTTTTGGCGTCTCAATCGCCTCTGTATTCCACAGAACTCTGAGCTCCGACTGAGATTGATCGCAGAGCTGCACGAAAGTTCGTCAGCTGGTCACAGAGGAGTTGCTAGCACTCTTGCTAAAGCACTCGACAGATTCTGGTGGAAACGAATCCGCCAAGATGTGAAAGATTTTTGTGAACGCTGCGTCGTGTGCCGACGAGCGAAGATTCGACCGCAGATGGCCGCGACTCTTTACCCATTGCCTGTTCCACCCAGACCGTGGCACACAGTTGGTCTTGACTACTTGACACACTTGCCTGAGAGCAACGGCTTTAACAGTGTGCTGATTGTAGTAGACCATCTAACTCGAATGGCCCATTTTCTGCCATGCACAGAGTCGATTACTGCCGAAGAAACTGCAACTTTGTTTTTACAGGGAGTCTACCGCTTACATGGACTGCCCCGTGTGCTGATCAGCGACCGCGACCCGAAATTTGTCAGCGCCTTCTGGCAGACACTTTGGAGACGCCTTGGAACGCGTCTGAACATGTCTACCAGCCGACACCCAGAAACAGACGGACTGACAGAGCGCGTGAACAGCACGTTTCAGCAGCTTCTTCGTTGCTTCTGTTGCTATGATGGCTCTAACTGGTCGACACTTTTACCACAAGTGGAGTTTGCGTACAATGCTTCGCGTGCACTCGGAATTGAGCACACACCGTTCGAGGCTAACTTTGGTTTTTCTCCTGAGGAGCCTCCTGACCTGCTCTTCAGCATGCGACCATCGATTCCAATTTCGCAAGACGCAACAGAACGGTTGAAGTTGTTACAGGAAATACACAGCCTGGTACGCTCTGTGTTACAGCTACATAAGGACGAGATGCAAGCGCGCACAGAACAGTCTACAGCGCCACACTTCGCTAAGGGAGACAAGGTGTCAGTCGTCACAGCAAATCTTTTTCTCAGAGGACAACCGAACAGGAAACTCAGAGACAGACAGCTTGGCCCTTTTCCAGTGGAGGAGCAGATTGGAAAACACAGTTACAGATTGAAACTACCAGCGACAGTACGCTTACATCCTGTGTTCCACGTTAATAACTTACGGCCCTGCTCTACCGCTCCACTACGACCAGCTGTCCCGGTAACAGTACCTGAAGGAGACGACGAGGAGTTCGACGTCTCACACATCTCTGCTGTGTGCATCAAGTCGCTACCAGGGCGACGAGGCAAATATTTGCTCTTCATGACGCACTTCAGTGATGACGACATTCCACCTGTCTGGCACCGGTTGAACGAGGTGCATCGAACAGTTGCGTTACAAGAATTCTTGGAGACGCCCCAATGGCGCAAGTTCGCCAAGACTCAGGCGTACATTGACTTCATGCACGCTCACCCAGCGCGCATTCCTGAGTCCCAGTAACTGCTTCAGTAAAGGAGCCAAGAACCACGGAGGTCTGCCTCGCGGCGGCCTCATTGATCTGTCAAGAGGGGGAGGGTACGAGTGTGACGAGTACAGTCCTGCAACAGTACATTGCAGGACATTGTACAGGTACTCGTTACGGATATCAATTCGTGCTTTTCCACAGGATGGACGTATACTCGTGGGTACGTCGCTACTGCAATATTGTAATGGTGCTTATGCTACAGTACGACCAGTACCTCCCGGTACGTACAGATATGCATAATTAATCTAACCAGCCAGATGACGCGCCAGAACGAGCTCTCCAATGCAGAAGGAGCCGCGTCGTGAGACCCAATGCTAGGCAGGCCGCATCTCGAGGCGAATGACGACGGTTGAGTAGCACTAACGCCTGACACGTAAGCGTAGCTTGCAGGCGTGACTAGTCTGGGCTGAAACCTATTTAAGCCCAGTGCATTAGAGGGAGGTGACAGAACCTTTTAACAATTCCTTTGTTCATTTACAACATCTACTGCCCAAGTACAGCAGTGAAACATCTTTCATCAATTGCCTCTCGACAACATCATTTGCCATCTTGCAACAACAGAACTAGACAGACTAGAACAGATTTGTGCTAGCGTTTAGCTTTCAGAGGCTAACCGCCACATAACGCTTTGCTAAACTTTACGCAGAGCAACACGATGAGTTACGCGGTTTTCACTAAACAGTACAACGACTACTTACGTCGGTCTCGTCAACACCTGACAGCTGAGGTACAGTGTGTACGCTTCATTAATGGCCTATCGAACGAAGCGCTCAAGAGACTAGCTAAGTCACACCGAGCTCGTCAGGGATACCAGACTACGCTAGTGGAGCTGCAAAACTTTTTGAATGACGTAGTGACAGACTCGCCGGAACTAGGCAATACAAAGTCTTTAGCTGGACCATCTGCCCAGCCCTCACGCAAGCGCAACCTTGATGACCCTTTCGAGGAAGCCTCTAACGTCTGGAAACGTAACAAAGGTGGCCGTGGACGTGGCCGCGGACGTGGACGTGGAGGTGGCAACAATAGTGGACGTGGTCAGACATCTGGCCGCGAAGATTTTAATTCACTCGCAAATGCAATGACAGCTGAGGAGCGTAAGCGACACATGGACGAAGGACTCTGCTTCAAGTGCCACAAGAAGGGACACCGTTTGTTCCAATGTCCGGAGTTCAAAGGCAAGGCGCCGATGCAACCTAAGAAGCAATGATGGTGGCAAGGCTGTTCTACAAATGAACTGGAGCAGCCGGCTACATCTACTGTTCATTCTGAGACACTGTTAGCGACAGAGGTCGTCGAAACACCTTCGACATCTCCATCGACTACAGTTGCGACACCTGTAACGCAAGTAGCAGGTCGTCGTCGTCAGACTAAGCAGAGACAGAGTCGTAAACCTGTAACCAGACGTTCAGTTGATTGGAAACTGGTTGACTCAGTCTTTGACTCTCTGCATGCACGATTCAACTTCACGTTGGAGGGATGTGCTGATGATGAAGGTCTTAACTCGCACGGTGACTTACCTCACTGTTCGCCGAGTGACTCGATTCTAGACAGAGATTTAACAGGAGAACGGGTGTTCATCAACCCACCCTGGGAGTTAGCTGAGCAGATTGCGCAGCATTTTGAGGATTGTCGTCGAACATCTCCGACATCTACGATGGCTGTATTTGTACTACCGAAGTGGGCGAAATTTACTCAGGTGACTAAGCACTGGAAACTCTATCAAGAATTCCCAGCAAGGACACAGCTTTTTACACGTCAGTCACTGGAGAACCCAGCGCAACAGGAGGTGGTTGCTCCAGCCCCTTGGCTTGTACAGTTGTGGTTAGTCGACGCAGATTGTGCGTTTAACGACTCACCAGAACCTACAGCACCTGATCAACCCGACTCGGTACCTGTACCAACAGACGACTCGGAACAGTCCATCGCTACGCTGCAACAATTTTCTTCGCCAGCTACAGCACTACTGACTGACCTCACGGAAGCTCACCCGTTAATTCGAACTGAGCTGACTGTGAAAACTCCTGATGGCGGACACCAAATTTCTGGATTAGTGGACTGCGCTGCGACACTTGATTTTGTGTCAGAGGACTTTGTACGACGCTTTGCTTTACAGACTCGAAAGTCTGCAAGTAAGACTCCAGTTCGACTCGCTAACGGACAACGAGTGACTTCTACGACAGACTTCCACACTGGAGAGGAACTAACAGCAGAACAACGTGACAACTTCCGGACTTTACTCTTCGATGACTTCCCGGAGTTACTGCAACCTGTCGACTCTCCACCTCTAAGCCGACAGTGGGATCACCCCATTGAAACAATTGGCCCAATGCGACGCCAACGTCTGAACATATTGTCACCCGCACAGCGCGCTGAGCTTAATCGACAGCTCAAAGACGCAGTGGAAGCTGGTTTGATACGCCCCAGCTACAGTGAATTCGGCTCGCCAATTCTTTTTGTGCGAAAAGCTGATGGCTCGCTACGTCTGTGCATTGACTACCGTGGTCTTAACGAGGTTACGCGTAAAGATGCTTACCCGTTACCGCGTGTGGACGACACTCTAGACGAACTTAAGGACGCGAATTTTTACACACACCTCGACCTCGCTTCTGGATTCTGGCAAGTTCGAGTGCGTGATCAGGACATTCACAAGACGGCTTTTCAGACCCCTGATGGCTTAATGGAATGGGTCGCCATGCCGCTTGGACTGTGCAACGCACCAGCTACATTTCAGAGGATGATGAACGACGTTCTTCGCGACTTTTTACATAAGTTCGTGACAGTCTACCTGGATGACGTCTGTATCTACAGTCGAACTCTGGAAGAGCACCTGGAGCACCTACGTCTAGTGCTACAGCGATTCAAGGAGGAAGGGCTGAAATTACGCCTTAAGAAATGCTTCTTCGGATTGCAAGAAATGGAGTATCTGGGCTACACTGTGTCAGCCGGGAAAATTTCGGTTTCCACAAAGAAAGTCGAGGCCGTTGCAGACTGGCCAGTGCCCAAGACGCAGAAGGAGGTTCGCAGTTTCGTACAGTTCTGCAACTTCTATGCGAGATTTATACACCATTTTAGCGACCTTACGGCTCCATTGACGGACTTACTGCGGAAGTCCCAGCCACAGAAGGTTACGCTGACGCCTGCCTGTTTGGAAGCCTTCGAGACTCTCAAGTTACGGCTCATTTCCACGCCATGCCTGATTCTTCCGGAAGTCGGCTCGGATGCGACGTTCACCGTGGCTACAGATGCATCAACAGTGGGGATTGCAGCAGTCCTGTTGCAAGACCAAGGAGGCGGTCTTCAACCAGTCTCTTACTGGGCGCGTAAGCTGAATCCAGCTGAGCGTGGTAACACTTACTCTGCGTACGACTTAGAAGCTTTGGCCGTATGCGAAGCTGTCAAGCATTGGAGGTGCTATCTTGAAGGCTGTTCTAAGTTCCTTGTCGTAACAGACCACGACACACTGCGACATCTGCTCAGGCAACCGAACAACAGGCTGAACAAGCGGCAAGCAAGATACCTGCGGGATTTGCAAGCGTTTGTGGGCTCGATGACACTTGCATATCGCAAGGGAGCTCTGAACGAAGCCGACCCGTTAAGCCGGCGTCCAGACTTCGTACCTCAGGCCACAGTACCCTTATTTTGGGATGGCGAGGTTCCGTCATATCGAGAATTACGACGGAAGTCCCAGCTGCTGTTTGAAGACGCACAGTTAAATTCACTGAATGTTAACGCGTTGCAGCTGAGCCCTGAGTTCGCTGATCTCATTCGCGAGGGGTTCTCACGAGATTCGTTTTATGGGGACGATGGTGAGTGGACAAAAGACAGCCGGATAGAAGCCAGAGATGGGTACTTTTGGCGTCTCAATCGCCTCTGTATTCCACAGAACTCTGAGCTCCGACTGAGATTGATCACAGAGCTGCACGAAAGTTCGTCAGCTGGTCACAGAGGAGTTGCTAGCACTCTTGCTAAAGCACTCGACAGATTTTGGTGAAAAAGAAACCGCCAAGACGTGAAAGATTTTTGTGAACGCTGCGTCGTGTGCCGACGAGCGAAGATTCGACCGCAGATGGCTGCGACTCTTTACCCATTACCTCTTCCACCCAGACCGTGGCACACAGTTGGTCTTGACTACCTGACACACTTGCCTGAGAGCAACGGCTTTAACAGTGTGCTGATTGTGGTAGACCATCTAACTCGAATGGCCCATTTTCTGCCATGTACAGAGTCGATTACTGCCGAAGAAATTGCCACTTTGTTTTTACATGGAGTCTACCGCTTACATGGACTTCCGCGTGTGCTAATCAGCGACCGAGACCCAAAATTTGTCAGCGCTTTCTGGCAGACACTTTGGAGACGCCTTGGAACGCGTCTGAACATGTCTTCCAGCCGACACCCAGAAACAGACGGATTGACAGAGCGCGTGAACAACACGTTTCAGCAGCTTCTTCGTTGCTTCTGTTGCTATGATGGCTTTGACTGGTCGACACTTTTACCGCAAGTGGAGTTTGCGTACAATGCTTCGCGTGCACTCGGAATTGAGCACACACCGTTCGAGGCTAACTTTGGTTTTTCTCCTGAGGAGCCTCCTGACCCGCTCTTCAGCATGCGACCGTCGATTCCAATTTCGCAAGACGCAACAAAACGGTTAAGATTGTTACAGGAAGTGCACAACCTGGTACGCTCTTTGTTAAAGCTACATAAGGACGAGATGCAAGCGCGCACATAACCGTCTACAGCGCCACACTTCGCTAAGGGAGACAAGGTGTCAGTCGTCACAGCAAACCTTTTTCTGCGAGGACAACCGAACAGGAAACTCAGAGACAGACAGCTCGGCCCTTTTCCAGTGGAGGAGCAGATTGGAAAACACAGTTACAGATTGAAACTACCAGCAACAGTACGCTTACATCCTGTGTTCCATGTTAACAACTTACGACCCTGCTCTACCGCTCCGCTACGACCAGCTGTCCCAGTAACTGTATCTGAAGGAGACGATGAGGAGTTTGACGTGTCGCACATCTCTGCTGTGTGTATCAAGTCGCTACCTGGGCGACGAGGCAAATATTTGCTCTTCATGACGCACTTCAGTGATGACGACATTCCACCTGTCTGGCACCGTTTGAACGAGGTGCATCGAACAATTGCGTTACAAGAATTCTTGGAGACGCCCCAATGGCGCAAGTTCGCCAAGACTCAGGCGTACATTGACTTCATGCACACTTTCCCAGCGCGCATTCCTGAGTCCCAGTAACTGCTTCAGTAAAGGAGCCAAGAACCACGGAGGTCTGCCTCGCGGCAGCCTCATTGATCTGTCAAGAGGGGGAGGGTACGAGTGTGACGAGTACAGTCCTGCAACAGTACATTGCAGGACATTGTACAAGTACTCGTTACGGATTCCAATTCGTGCTTTTCCACAGGACGGACGTATACTCGTGGGTACGTCGCTACTGCAATATTGCAATGGTGCTAATGCTACAGTACGACCAGTACCTCCCGGTACGTACAGATATGCATAATTAATCTAACCAGCCAGATGACGCGCCAGAACGAGCTCTTGAAAGCAGAAGGAGCCGCGTCGTGAAACCCAATGCTAGGCATGCCGTGTCTCGAGGACAGATGACGACGGTTGAGCAGCACTAACGCCTGACACGTAAGCGTAGCTTGCAGGCGTAACTAGTCTGGGCTGAAACCTATTTAAGCCCAGTGCAGTAGAGGGAGGTGACAGAACCTTTTAACAATTCCTTTGTTCACTTACAACATCTACTGACTAAGTACAGCAGTGAAACATCTCTCATCAATTGCCTCTCGACAACATCATTTGCCATCTTGCAACAACAGAACTAGACAGACTAGAACAGATTTGTGCTAGCGTTTAGCTTTCAGAGGCTAACCGCCACACACACATACACACACACACACACACATACACACACACACACACACACACACACACACACACACACACACACACACACTTTCTTCTCTCTCATTCTGTAATTCTTATAATTCTGCACACATACCCGTTGTGCCTCACTCTGTATTTTTGAAAGCACAGAAATAATGCTCATGTACCCATCGTAGCGATGCGCAATAGTTAAAGACGTATCCTAATCCCAATCCCAATAAGTGCATGTACACCAAGTCGAGTTTTTTTTCAAATTTACACTAGGGCACGTTTTGCCAAAGATGTCAGGGTAGTAGACCGCGGTAGGGCGTGGGCGACAGAAGCGTTCGTGGGCCAATTCAGCGAAGACGCGGTCCGCATCCGTGCTCGCTTGTCCGCCCTTGGGGAGGCGGAGGAAGCCCAGTCGAGTACGGGCGGCCTCCTCCGTCGCTGTGTGGGTGCGATGACCCGCTCGGATGAGGGCAATCGTTGCCGTTTGCACTACCGATAGAGGTGGGCCGTGTGACAGCGTGTCGAAGAAGGCATAGCAACCGATGTGGAGGTACTCGTCGTATGCTGATTGGGTGCGCTTGTCGCTTAGAGCACGGGCGGTGTCGTCTGTAAGTGTCCATAGACGTGGCTCCTCAACGTCGCGTGGAAGACGCTCGAGGCCGGCCGGGATGATTTCGCCGTAGTAGGAGGAGTCGACGAATTCGGACGCGGAGGGTTCGAGTTCGTCGTCAAGCAGGTCGGTAGGTGGCTCAGGGGCCGCCTTACCACCCTCCGTCGCTAGGGTCGGGTCGGCGGGAATGGATTGTTGTTGATCGGTAGTAGCGGGTGTGGTTGTCGTGTGCTGAAGTTGTGCGAGTAAGGCAACGTTAGCAGCTAAGAACTGCTCAGTAATCCGTTGTTCCGAAGCCAAAACTATCATACGAATCTGTTCGGCTGTGCGTTGTTCGATCGAGGTAGCGTGAGGGTCGGCCGCTGCGGTGGACGTAGACTGCTCAGGCTGCATGATGCGTAACTGCGTAGCAGATCGAGGGGAAGTGTGGCGTGACGCTCAAGTGCGCATGGGACGATGGTAAACTGACACCCTGCTCGACTACGAGAGTCGAGACTGCATTCGCGCGAATCCTAGATTGGCTGAGCGCGAAAGCAGAGAGTGCCTAGGCTCGTGGCTAGTTCCAGCTTATAAGGCGCGGGCTAGCTAGAGGTGACCGTTGGGGAAGTCGTTGGTCGTTGGTTGCGTCTATTTGCCGAAGCGAGGTGGTTGCCCTGCAGGTGCGACGCGCCGCTATTAACGGTAAAAGAAACCGCTGGTGTCACTATCCCGTACACATGGAAGTTGGATATGCAAACCTCTAGATTCGAATCAATTAAACCATGAAAAATATCGCATTTGTTATTGTACCAAAACCCAATCGAGCTAATGATAAGTGGACACACTCACAGACACACAAGCAAACATACACACACACACACACATACACACACACACACACACACACACACACACACACACACACACACACACACACACACACACACAAGCAAACACACACACACACACACACACACACATTTTAGCAAATTAATATAGTAGGATATATATGTGGAAACGACGATATGGCAATTTCGCATTCGGGGCGGGCAAAAACCGTGGCGAGTTACTTCGTTTGGCTATTATTGATAAAGTTATTATTCGGGCTAGCTCTGTATCGTTAGCATGATATTGCATAAGAATTAATCGGTTCGATATATAATTTTCGTATCCAATGAAACTGTCGACGGGTGAACACTAGGGTAGTAGTCAACGCGAAACCCAATATTCAAAATTCTGTCGCCTTGTCGCAGACTACCTACAGAATGAACTTGCCGCACATTTATCGCCCACCGCCCTCATCCCTGGGGCGCCTTCGGTGCGTTCCATGCTTGCCCTTGCGTCCTCTTCCTTCTTCCTCTCCCGGTTCGGTGTGACCCGTACAGTCCTGCAACACTACATTAGAGTACATTGTACATGTGCTCGTTACTAATTCCAATTCGTGCTTTTCCATCGGAAGGACGTACAACGTGGGTACGTCGCTATTGCAATTTAGCAAGTGTTCTGATGCGTAGTGTACTGCCAATACCTCTCAGTACGTACATGAACGCCTAGTAAATCTAACTTGCCATATGACGCACTAAGCAAGATTTCCAATGCATAATGTGATTCCCCAAGCTAGACGAGCCGCATCGCTAGACTGTTGACGACGGTTGAAAAGCCATAATGCGTGACACGTGACATGCTAGTGTGAGCATGCGTAAGCTATTTTGGCGGAAACCTATTTAAGCCTTGTGCAGTAGATGGAGATGACATAACCATTTAACAATTCCCTTTGTTCAATTACAATATATTTTTCTAAAATACTAGCAGTAAGACATCTTGCCATCTCTTTCCATTTGCACTCCCATCTTGCAATTAAGCAGCGACAACAACAAAACACAACATATTGTGTATGCACTTAGCCTATTAAAGGCTAACCCCCACATTCGGGGAGGCAAGGGGGTAGGTGGGTTTGTCTTTTCTCCTATGCACGGCGGTGATCCCCCGGCCCCGTTATGCTCGGTCAACGGGCCGCTGATCGGCCTCCGACCGCTTACTCGGCTCTAACTCCCCGTGTCCGCCCCTCCCCTTTGCTCGGCCACCGTCCTCTACCACCCCCGGTTGTGAGTGAGGTGTTTGGCGTACCCGCGATACGTGCGCCGACACCCCGACGTCCACCCTATGTCTCCCATGCCGGCCTCCCTGCCGATCGGCGCCCTCATGCTCTCTTCCGCTCTCTTGTTTCCCGATAGCACACGGCCCGTCATATTTGCCCTTCGGCTGCTTCCCTCCCCCCGCTCAAGGGTCGTGGTTCTCCCTCGCCCACGTTATGTGTACGTTTGCTGATGCTCGACCCCATGTGAGACGTCCCGGGTGGGGTGGGGTGCGTGGTGCCGGTGATGTGCGTAGGATTGGTGTTAGTGTTGGTACTAGTGATATATGTGGTGCTAGTGGTTTCCGTCTAGCCTATCCTACTTGAGCTGTTAGTGGCGCTATTGATGGTGGTGTGCGTAGTGTTGGTCGCGTACGTCCTGCTCGCGCAAGTTATGCTAGAGGTTAAGGTAGTGCGCGTATGACTAGTGCTTCTATTGGTGGTGCGAATAGTGTTGGTCATGCGGATGCGCCTATGGCTGCAAATATTTTTTCTTGGCGGTGCTACCGGTGTACGTCTATGTGACGAGTAGAGTCATGTAACAGTACATTGCACTACATTGTACAAGTACTCGTTACTATTTCCAATTCGTGCTTTTCCATCGGAAGGACGTACAACGTGAGTACGTCGCTACTGCAATTTAGCAAGAGTTCGGATGCGTACTGTAGTGCCAATACCTCCCGGGACGTACAAATACGCACACTGAATCTAACTAGCCATATGACTCGCCAAGCGAGGTTTCCTATGCAAAATGTGATTCCCTAAACGGGACGAGACGCGTCGCAAGTCTGTTGATGACAGTTGGAGAGCCCAAGCACCTGACACGTAAGCCAGACGAGAGCATGTACAGGCTAACGAGGCAAAGACTATACAAGCCTAGTGCAATAGAGGGAGGTGACAAAACCATTTAACAGTTCCCTTTGTTCAATTACAATATATTACTTAAGTACCAGCACAAGCTCTTAGAACTATCTAGAAACGAACTATCCAGAAGAGATATTGCTAGTAACTCTGTACTCTCCGGGGAAAAGACGGCGATACAATGGAACTGCCGTGATGACAATAAAAGAGTCACTGAATATCGCTAAGATACATGTACTATTTAGATGAAATAGATAATGTCGGATACTAGCACTTAGATAAACGGACTAGGATATGACACTCTCTCCTCCTTAAGCACCAGCGTCCTCGCTGTGCAGTACATATGGTCTTGGTAACTTGGGGGTTCTTGCAAACCATCGGTTGCGAAATCTGACGAAGACAGGGTCGCAAAAAATTCTCGATAAACATCCGATCGAAGAAATTTGGCAAAGAAATTTAAGTGGTCGACTCCTCTTCTTAGACTCCAAAAAAGCCCTCCGTGCATGGCTTTCCGACGGCGGTTAATCATGAGGATCGGTGCCGCCTCACCTAGTCGCTTCTCGGCTTACGACCGACCAACGGCATGTGTCATGTCGGCCCTCACCCCCCGGGAAGTTTCGATTGGCACATGGCTAGTCGACGGCGAGCGGGCGCCCTTTCCTAGCGCTGCTTCTCGGCTGACCATCGCCATCTCCAACGTCCGCGTCCCACCGTTGTTCCGTCCGTGCCCCCCTCGCCATCAAACGCTCCTGCTTTTAACGCCCCACCCCCCCAAAGTAGGATTGTATTCATAAGTATCTCACCACGAAAAAACATATCGGGTGGTATAGATTAATTTCCGTGCACCCACGGCCCGAAGGATCCGGCTACAATGACATGCCCTCTCCCCTTTTCGACACCCACTACCGTTTGACATACCTATACATAGAGAGGGTGGGCCAAGGTGAGCGCGAAGGCCCACACTCGAAAAAGGCGCTGCTCGGTGGACGCGCGATTAGAAGAGGGAGGGTACGGGCGCAAGTCGGACTACCATACATGTACCCGGGTACCCGATACAGAAAACCGGGGAAATGAGCGGGAAATATCCATAAGCGGAGGCAGAGCACAACATTTTCTTTCTGTCCGTGCATCTCGCCCCCCCCCCCACTTACCCCCGATGTGACGGGGGACCTCGACAAGGAGGAACGTCGCGTCGGAGGAAGCGGCTACGACCTTGGGGCGGGGTTTACAAGATGCGACGGCGGGATCAACGAGAGACTACGTGAGGAGGGTTCTTTTGCCAGTCTTTGCCTTCCTATCTTCGACATGCCCGAAGTCACGCGGGCGGAGCTAGATAAGGCTGGCCCGTCGTTCCTCCCGAACGCCGAGCGGCCTAGGCCGATCGGCAACCCGGTTCGGTGGGAGCGGGCCGTCCATCGTGAAGGTCGAGCAGCAGTTTAGTTTTGCATGTCTTGACAAGTGGATTTATTATTCATATCTTCTTTACTTGATTACAAAACTTTCATGTTGTTATTGATGAGGCGGGGGGTTTGTGGCAATTGCTGCGGTTCCTTGCAGTTTTTATTTAACTCTCGAGGAACGTCGGTAAACATTGCGGATAAGTGTGTCGATAGGTGTACATGGTCGAAGAGTACCCGGTCTAAACCACGCTCTTAAGTCTTGTATGGCTCGGTAGAGAGCCGATAGACAACAGCCGGTCATGTTTGCTGTTATGTTGTTGTAAGCAATTTCAATTCCAATGTGAGTTACTTCACTTTGGTTACGTGTCTCAATTGGAGGATTTTAGAGGCGTTGTGATCTCTAAATAGCTTTTTGCTCGCGATGACACGTCGTTACCGAGGCAACTTCTTTATGCATCCGTTTTTAAGATGCCGACGCTGGCCCTTGGTGGATGTTAATCAAGGGATTCGTTAGTCAACCGTGATGAAGAGACGCCGCATGGGAATTTCGGCCCGTACAACCAACTTTGATGGTTAGAGCGAAATTTTACTGAGACGCAGCGTAAAGTCACAGTTAACGCCCCTTAACAATCACGCCAAGACGCACGCGGGCTTGAGGACTTGCTAGAGATGCAACTTCAACACTTAATCCTGCTAGGGAATAACGCCGAATCGTACAACGTTGTTGTGTGGGTTACGTCTCAGTTTTCTGGACCCATGAACAATTGGTGGCTTGACCGTAAGCAACACGTTTCCATTCCGGACTCTTTCAACTCTCCGGTTGCTGAGATTTGTAAGACATCCTTGGTGCCTAACATCCGAGATGACGCAATTAACGCCATGCTTGGACTTACGAATGATCCCCGAGATGCTCCAACTACACCCAGTTGGTAAACGAGTTTTTACGAAGGTCCCGACAACCTCTTACGGATGATTTTCATCGCATTTGGTTCATCAATAGACAAGCTACTTTTCAATTCCATACTCATGCCAAGTCCCATTGATCTCAGCAGAAGGTTTACATAATGTCCTTGGTGGAGCTAGAAAATTTCCTAAATGACCTCGTGACTGAATCGTCACATTTGGGTCATGCTAGGCTTGTAACAACCAAATCTAACAATTCTTGAGGAGGAGCACTAACTAGGAAGCGACCTAACGACGATCCCATGGTCGAAGAATCTAAACGTTGGCAATGAGGCGAAAGGTCAAGGTTCGCCCGAGGTCGTGGTCGCGGAGGTGGACGTGGTGGTTGTGGCTAATTTTCTCTAGACTTATGCCGAATTAGCACCCGCATTGGATAAACAAGACACATGGTGACATAGTCTCCCATGTAACAGATTTACAACCTTGGCTACTTGCCACATGATGGTGGCCAACTCTCGGATTGTCTCCCAGTCCTCAATGTTTATGGCGAACTCCGAGTATATCTTCCCATCGCCATAAGGAACATAACCCTTAGGCACTTGTGATAGAAACAACAGTGGCTTAAACAACGATGAAAACAACGAGCAACAATGATAATTTCTGTTTTTGAACATATCATAAAATTTTGAAGGGATGACTATAAGAAAACTATTACGTTGTAGGGATATAGAGCTACTTACGTGAAACATGTACTTCGCGATTACTCCCGCGTTATGCACAAACCACCTCGCATGAGGAAGAAGTCCTAACCAATGAGTGGTAAACTCAGTACTAGGCTGAAAGGAAGGGACATTTTAGTTTAAATATCAGACAACTTGGCAGCGTGTTTGTATTTCGAAGTGTTTTGCACAACGCAGAACAGACAAAACTGAAATCAGTAAAGGACAATGTACATATATCGCGAACATCTATCACCGTCGAAAAAAATATACAAACATGATAGCATTTATCAAAACGAGGGCGTCAGTCAGTTGCTAGCTGATTTTTTGTCGAATGGTTCAGCCGCTCTAATATTCTAGTTGTGTGGGTAATCGGTAAATTCAGCAAATGCGTTAGTTTCCTTCCGGCTTCACCAACACTTTAACAAAGACATGCAAATTAGGACCAGGCGGTGGGATCCGTCGTTGGAGATCAATTTAAGGTACCTTGTGGGCAAGGGGGATAAAGGGGGACAAAAACTAATACTTATCTTTATTTTTTCGCTTGGAGCTGTTTGACCTCGTATATGAGGGTAGGCTAGTTTGATTGTGGTTGGACGTTTATCGCAATTTTAGAAGTGGCGGCATCATCGGGCATACCCTCCCATGAAGCTTTATACGTCATCATCCCACGCCTCATCCCCTAGCTGATCATTTTCTAACTAAATACCGTGTTTTGTTGATATTTGGGTTTGTGATTGTCTTAGACTGCGGTGTCCTAAACACCTTTTGTCCATCGGTATCAACCTCGTGTGCTTCCGTACGCTGGCAAGCCATTGAAGACAACATGCGTGTCCTTGAGGATGTATACCCCCTACCTCGTTCAGCTTGCCCCGCGATAGTGGATAAATCCTGTCGTATTTGGACGGGCGGGTTGATATGGATGTACCTCCTCAATGTACAAAGAAAAATCTTCATTAGTCAACAAGAAAAAGTAGTGGGAAATCAACAGTTGGAAAAAGCGGAAACCCGCATTAGCAAAACTATGCAAAAAATACAATTTTCCAAAAAAACCCCGAAATGGTTTAAATTACACTCAATATCCCTAATTGCACATGTGTCATCCTGAATGAGAATCGTGGTTCCTTGTGGGATCACAGTCCAAACGAAACCAACGGAACCGAGAATTGGCAGTGTTCATGTACTTGCCTTCGGAACCTGAATTCACCGCGGAATTTTCGAGGTTCGGTCCCCCAAAAGCCCGTGTTTCATACAACCCGGTCCCCAAAACACAGGTATTTACGAGAATCTCGCCCAAAATGAAAATGAGCCTCGTACAACCCGGTCCCTAACTAAAACACGGGATATACCGTGGTCCGGTTGAAGAAATCTGAATACTAGCCGCGTACGATTCTCTCTTTTTGCGGTAGTGCACAAGAGTCAAAACTTAAGAATTGAAACATTCGTGGGGTCGAACTTTGTAAAATGTAGCTGGATCCGGTACTAGGTACTACATGTACCTCCCATTACGTACATAACGCAAATTCAATGTGACATGCTAAACCACGCTATTGTTTCATTCCTCGAGCGAGACCGATATGTTACGTCGCTAGTTTGCTAAGATTGTTACGAGAGCTTTAACGCGCAAGCCACGAGGAGAACACGAGACCATGTGGAGCTAGCAAGGACATAAACATATAATCCTAGCATAGTGGAGGGGGGCGACACACACCGCTTTGTCTCTTTTTAGTTAAATTCGATTGTTAACTTTAAAGAGCCAGGCATCTCCAATCTATCCACATTGTGCCGAGTATTGCCTTGTGACAATTAATTACAAGACTAGTACACGTACTCGCTGCGATATTTATACCGTACTTTCCACGGATGTAGTATACTAGCAATTGCACTTGCCATTGTTAAGCTCGAGGACAATGTATGCATTACTCGACGAATATGTACCCCCGGCACGTGTAGTGCGCATAGTGAGCTTTCGCACGCGTCGAAACACTAGGCACGAGGCCAATTGGTTACTCAACCCGGCCAACGAACGACTACGGACGTCGACACGTGCATGGGGAAGCGTGGCGCGTGACGAAACCGAAGGCGAGCGTCGCTAGACTGTTTAATTCTAGCTCAATGGAGGGCGGTGATATGATATTTCACATTGTAACTTCCTTCCTTCAATCCCGCGTAGCGACTACTAAACTGTAGTTTGCTTACAGAACAGCACGCACTTTCCACTCATTGAACGCTTTCCGAATGGGATTTTCCCCTGGCAACCACCCACAGAGAGTCGGGTTGCGACAACATGCACTCCCATTTGCGACACTAGTTGATTTGTGCTAGGAGTTTGCAAGGAAGCAAAATGCCACAAGAGATAATTAAAGCGTTTGTACGATTGCGGGTGTACACTTTCTCCGAAGGTACGGAATTCAACCCCGTAGCGAGAACGCACGAGACCTACAATCAATTTTACTGCACTAGGATTATTTTTGGCACATTACATATATTCTCTGAACAAATGTAATGAGCTTGGCACAGAAATGCTGACTTATGCCCAACCATGATGCGCACTATTAGTAGCTCTGCGTGTATGGATGTTAGGCTATGGTTGAGCTTGGAAAGATAGAGGATAAGTTCACTTTGCTGTTTGATATCGGTATTTTATCTCCATGCATAATGATACAATATCATTTTCTGGCTTTAACTATCCAACTACGGGGCCATTACTTCGGTAATATCTAAAGTACCTTGGTACTAGGTACGGCTTGTCTAAGCACCAGCTCGCCCTCTAAAAGCCGTAGCACTTTTCCGTCGTGGAGAAGGTGCCTTGATACCATTTCTCGTTCTTCTAAGAAAAGCAAACCCGGGCGCTTCGTCGCTAGTCAGCATCACTATTTCAAACGATGGCGGGATCGACCAATCCCAAGGCCAATAACTACGAATGAGATGGCACGCCCTTTTGTGCGGTCGTAGCGTCCTTAAAAGGCACATCTCTGCACTAGTGGCGCCGTGTCAACCCCCTAGGCCATATCGAGGACGCTATTATTGAGAGGGTGATCGGAGGACACGCGGTGGGCAGGTGCAAGCCGATTTTAAATAAAGCGACGTCGAGCTGCCCAAAAAGGTGAGCAAAGAAGCCCTAGATCCAGCAGGTTTAGGCGAACAAACCGCTCCAACCCCGCCCTAAGCCTATGTTTGCATTTAAGTTGGCCATGGAAACATGGTTAAGGTCGGTTAGGCTCGTCTTTTGGACAACGCGGACCCTAATGGCGGGGATGTTACGCCCGATGCCGACGGGGTCGGCGCAATGTAATACTCAATAAGTGGAGCATAGCAGCCTGAAACCGACACCAAGAGCAACCAAAATAAAGATAAAATATTAGCCATTTACGGTGGAACCCTAAAGATTTTGTCTATCGATAGACTTGCATGTTCTATACATATCTATCACCACATTTGCCCACGTACTACCCTGATGTGCGCATGTTTGACGCCAACGAGTCGGGCACCAACGTGGGTCAACCTCATTTAAGCTTTCTACATTACCAACTGCACGCCCTAGAGTAGATGAATTACACTTGTGCACATGGTGTATGCACATTGTTGTCTTAATAGAGAGGGCAGAGTGCAAGGACTCCTTGCATGACAATAATAAATGCAGTGGTGGAAATTTATTTGTCCAACGAAAGCCTAGTTATTTTTAGGCACGGCGCATGACAATTGTTGATGCATGGGTGAGAGGGTGGGAGGGGGGAAGGGGTGGACAATGCACGCCGGAGTTGTTCCATGAAGGCAAATATTTCACAAAAGCAATCAAAACAGGGTGCTTTAACCATGCTCGTCGAGGGACGCACTCAATACGGTAACACACTCACGTAAACATGAGCTAAGGTACCTGCAAAATATCAATATGTTGCCGCACCAACGGTGTATACGGGAACTTTCATGATCCATGCAACCTTCCAATAAATGAGTTGTGTGATTATTTTCTCTATTAGCATAGCCACAGAAGGCGGCTTTAAGCCATGTGGAAAGGACGAGGCACACGCACAACCACTAGAAAAACTCATCGAACATCGACGAGAAGATTACGCAAAAGGCATATATGATATGCAAATAGATGAGACAAAACGAAGGCTAGTCCATACGTGAACTAGGTGTCGCTGTCCGCTCTAGTGTTTGATAACGCTCGCTGTGCTATAATAAGTACGAAGGATAAAAAGCGGGAATGTGTATTGCGGGCGCCTTTACCCTAATCCGCTAAATCACTAATATTGGGAAGAGAACTCGCATCATTGGCGTCGCTAAGGTGAATGAAAATGAAAATGATTTACAACAATTACCAAGCAACTCTAGCTGCCGTCAGAGGGCCTTATTGTAAATGCCATTTAGGTCTTATGATACAAAATTCAGGCCGGGGGGCTCCTTGTCCTTCCTCTCTATGTGAGTGTTGGGTTTTTACTCCGCCCCATGGAGGATCTCGGTAGGGTGTGGTGAAGGTATAGCGAGAGTCGTGTAGGGTGGGTTAAAAATGATGTTGATGGAATTCTTTTACAGTGGAAAGGATTCGATTTTGTAAATGCTGAAGAGATGATGTAGCTAGTGGACGGAATATATGTGTAGGCGGTAAGGCTAGGGATCAGCCATCGATGCATCGTCGATAGTATCATCATCACCAGGTGATATTGCCATCGATGTGATAGGTTGCGACATCGACATCGACACGATGGCAGTACTGCTCGCATCAATGCCATCAATTATCAAAAAAATTGTAAAATAATGATTATTTAAGCCCGATGTATCGATATATCGTCCCAAATATCGCTACATCGGCGATAACATCGCTTAAATTGCCATCGATGTCAGCATCTCAAACTATCAACGCCATCAGCATCGACAATCCAAAATATCAATACCATCAACATCGACGTTGCAAAACATCATTACCATCAACATCGACGAAATTCACTTGATCCCTAGCCTTAGTAGGCGGAAGAGAATGCGGGTAGTGTCCGGGGAGAGGGTGTCGAAGGTTTTTTCCGAAGGATCAGTTGTAAGGTGCATTAGGGTAGTGATAACGGTGTGGGTGAGGGTGTGGGGGGTGCCTTTGTGGCTCATTGACAGCGGGATGACTTCGAACATCGTGCGGGGCCAATGTGAGCGAAGTCCATTATTTGCGAGTGGGTGTATTTCTTCATGACGAATTGGTACGTGTTGGTGAGGTTGGAGTCATTGCAGTGCTTTAATTGCCCAATTTGGATTTCGCGGATGGAGGAGTACCTACGTCATGAGGTAGAGTGCCCTATCAAGCGAGGTTCCAATAATCTAATGAAGTCGGGCGGTTTGCGCGCATGGGGTCGGAGTTGGGCTGTAAGGATGTCGTCATGTAGCATGGTTGGGCAGCAGGTGAGGGAGGTAGGGTCGCGATCTTCGTCTACGTTAACTTTGCGGGTGGTCATGTGGTTGTGTTGGGGAATAATCTCGTGTAGGGAAGGAGAGGCTCGTTGAATATTTCCGGCGTGATTGATTTTATAGGCATAATACCGAAATCCATAGAGACGGTTGTCTGTATGACCCCGTTTCATTGTTCGGGGAGTGTAAATAAGACTTGGAGAGCACTATTGTGGTGGTCTTGTCGGAGTCCATACATAGAGGGGCAGTTACCAGCCATATGGGCGTTGCTGACAAATTGTCCACACATATGGAATTTCAGGGTTTTGTTGCACGTGAGTAGGCGAGTATTGTGTACCCCCCCCGGACACTCCATTTTGTGTTTGAATTGGGTGGATGTGAAGGAGGGTTGTCGGCAGTGGATTGTGATATCTGCGCCGCGTGACTGGGGAGTAGCCATAAGGTGACCATGTTTGATGTTGTTTGAACATGGGTGATAGTATATGCAAGGCTGTACTTACGCGCGTCTTGTTTGATGTTGGTTTGTATTTTGGTCGTAGGAGGGTTAGGGTCGTCAGGTTGAGTGGTGTAAGGCTATGTCCATAGGTTAGTGTGTGTGTGTGTGTGTGTGTGTGTGTGTGTGTGTGTGTGTTTGTGTGTGTGTGTGTGTTTGTGTGTGTGTGTGTTTGTGTGTGTGTGTGTGTGTGTGTGTGTGTGTGTGTGTGTGTGCTCCTTTGAAATACAGTGCGTATGGGGAGTGACCGTCCGCTATTGTGTTGACTAAGTGGTCTGCTAGGTCGTTCATTTGGACCTAATATGAGCTTTACTTTAACCAAAGTCAGTGGTTAGGCCGGCCATGGAACAGGATTGTAAGGTTGACAACATTGAAGAGAGGAGAGCCCTATGAAGGTGATGTATCATGGAGTGAGGGCAGCGGGATGATGTATTTGTGGGTGAGTCGCAGGGAGCACGCGCTATCTGTGAGAAGTGCAGCCGAGTTTGAGGCCGAGGTCGATGACGAATAGTACAGCCATGCTAATGGCATAAGTCTGGGGAGTGGAGCTGATGAGGGTGCGTAAGGACGTGTGCGAGGACGGGTATGTGACCGCAACCCCTAGGGGGTGGAGCTTCCTTTTTTCGAGCCATCGGTGTAGACAATACCGTCTAGTCGTGTTAGAGATTGGAGGGGCGCAGGTGATAGTGGTAGTTATTTCTATATATGGGAGTGCGTATGTTAAAGGGTGGGCATTGTTGAGCGGCGAGTGAAATATTCCTGCGGTATGTAAGTTGTATTTAGACGGTAGGGTTGTGTAAGTGCATGTGGTGGAATAGAATGTAAGGGGCGTGTCGTACATGCCTCAAGGGTTCGGTGTAGTGAGGTGAGAGTGTCGAGAGTGGGGAGGTAGCGCAGGGCCAGGGTATTAGAAACGAGTTGGATGTCTACAAAAAAGAACGCATCCTACCGGCACTTAAGACAGTAACCCGTTCTAAAGTACTACTAAAGTACTGCTAACCCAAAATATAGGGGATGGGTCGGTAGCTCGGATGAGCAACGCCGACCGTCTTCGCTCCGGGCCTGACCTCCCTATGAGCGATACATTGGTGATCACAGGCCCCGTTGGACGACGGGCACCGATCACCTCTCCCCATCCGAGCCTAGCTCACCCTGGTCAGTGGATCCGTAGACACACCAGACGGTACACACTCCAAGGCGCAGCTTTCACTAATTTGAATTCACATTCGCCCGCTTCACAACCACATCGCGTACTACTCTCAATACTACGACACCCCTACGGGTCCAATAGATCACAGAAAATTCCTCCCCACGGAGTCGGCGCACCACCACGCGCCCTTCCGAGCGTCCGGACGTTCACACCCGACCCCTGAATAAAACAACCTTGGTCCCATCGGGCTTGGTCGTGTGCCGCCAACACACGTTGACCACCTCAACCCCACACTCCACCCACTCACACTCACCACTTGCTCCCTCTACATCACACCCCATCACTATTCCACCTTCGGTAGGTCCCGCATCACGGAACATGTGCTATTGCGGGATCGGCCTGCGAATACGCCCACCGCGGACCCTTACAACCCCCGGAGCTATCAAGCGGGACATCCGCTCGCTCTACTCAACGTTGTGCCCCAATCAACCCCATCCGCGCAAGACTTGGACACGGCTTTGGAACCCTCTCATGTCAGAAGACTCCAAACGCCTTTGGTCCTCGCCGCCCCCAGGTCAACCACTGACGTGGGACGGGCCGGTGACTCATCAACCCGCACAGACGACCCGTACCGGTGCGATTGTCCCGCCCCGTCCCACAGTAAGGACCAGTCTAGCACCTAGCGTCCCCTCCCGTTAGCATGCACTGATACACTTGTTAGCAGCGTACTTTAATCGATACCCTTTCCCCACCTTAGTGCTTCCTAACCATAGAGCTGCATAGTTCGATCTATAATGCATCATAATGTTACTCGAAAATCGTTTTCTTCCCGAGTAAAACATTTTGCAGGCATGATTCTTACCCATGCACTAACCACCGACATGATCATTAACCCCCGACACCCCTCACCCCCTCGCGCCACCACCTTATCCCACAATGACACTAGTCTACTCGCAGCTGCACATGCTGCATGGCATGTCGCGCCGGCCCTTGCCATGTACGCTCCCTCTCGCCCGTACTCGCCGCTCGCCGACCTTCACCAACCATACGCCGACGAATCCCACTCTCCTCACCCGATGCCATCAGCGGACACCAATGCCAACCAGTTTCCAATCAATTGGACGTCGGGTTACAGGTTTACGACTTTGTCTTTGTTTGTTCTGACGACGACGACCTTCTACAAACGTTGCAAGTAGCGCGACTGAAGTCGATGGAGGTGTCAAAAGAGTTTCGACAACCTTTGTCGCTAGCAATGTCTCAAGACTACCAATAGATGTAGCCGGCTGCTCTAGCTCGTCAGTAGAATAGCATTGCCACCATCATTGTTTCTTAGTTGACGCTCCCATAGCAGCCTTGCCTTTTAGTTCATGGCATTGGAAAAGACGGTGTCCCTTCTTGTGACACTTGAAACAGAATCCCTCCTCGATATGACGCTTGGGCTCGTCAAAAGTAAGCGCATTAGCAATGGCGCTAAAATCAATTCGGCTAGTGTTTTGAGAAGGTCGGCCACGACCACCTTGACCTCCTCTACGTCCGCGGCCACGACCGGCATCGTTAGAGGCTCTTTCAAATCTTAGAGGCTCCAATTAAAGGGTCCTCACCGTTGCGTTTCTTGGTTGGTTGTCCACCTCATAGTGATGTCGACGATCCAATTGTTGACTTCACACCTCCAAGATGGGGCGAATTAGTAACGACGTCGTTGAAAAAAAAATGCAGCTCCACGATTTTGATATCGTAGCCCTTACGTGATCGATATGACTTGGCGTGGGATGTTAATTCAAAGTTTTCAAGTCCATTAATGAAACGAACACATTGAACGTCGGCTATTAGCTGTTGACGAGGCCTCCGTAAAAATCGTTGAAGTGCAAGGTATAGACGGCGTAACTCATATTCCCATGCGTAAGGCTTAGCATACCGTTAATTGCGTCGTCTTGGATGTTAGGCAGCAAAGATTTGTTCCGAAATTCCGCGACCAGCATGTCAAAAATAGCTTGTATAGGTGCCTGCTATTTACGGTTCAACCACCAACTGTTCAAGGGTCTAGAAAACTGTGAAGTAGCCTATATTAATGAGTCGTAAGAATGAGCAAGACGAAGCGTTGTGGCCGCGCCTCAAGCAAGTCTTCCATTTCACGAGGGAAACGACCTTATTGAAGCGGCGAATTAACCGCTGCTTTGCGCTGAGTCTCAATAAGGGTGATAGGTAGACCATCAAAGTTGGTCGTCGGCGTTTGGGCTCTCATGCGTAAATCAGTTGGAATCTGCCCCATGCATCTGATTAATGTAGCCACGAATGAGTAGCCAGACATGGCTAGCGTCGACGGATTTAAACCGGGGGTACATAAAGAACTGCCTCGGGAGTGACGGATCCTCGTAGCAAAGTACTTGGGACGTTGCAATTGCACGACGAAAAATCTCCCACTGAGTCACGTAACCAAAGTGAAGTTACTCGTTTTTTGTTTCAAGGACGGAAGTAACCTAGTCTTAGCAGGCGTAAGTGACGGACCGCCTACAACAATTATCTCCGGTACGACGTAAGAATCATCCGGATTAATAGTCGACTGGGCAGTTACAACCTGATCGAGCTGAGCAGGTGTGTGAGGTGCTACTTTGGTTAGGCTAAGTTGGCAACCTTAGACTAATAGTAGAACCTAATCTCTGGATCTAATTATACAGCGTAGAGAGAATTAGTAAGATTGTCTTAGGAACATGGTTTCTTACAATCTGGGTGTGGCGTAATTCTATTATGTACCGGTCTTCTTCTCTACCAGTAAGTCCCCGTCTTAAATATCCACACCTCAGGTGTTCTAGAAACAGCCTTAGAACCTGTAAATTGAAATTGAAATTGAAATTGTTTACAACATGTACCGTATGCGCCGGTTTTTCACCAAAAAGCCGGATGCGTCGGCTGCTGTCTCTGGGCCCTCCCAACTATGCCATACAGGGAACTTACAAGTCAGGGCTAGACCGTTAACCACCTAAATCCAACCTCTCCAAGTGTGGTCGGGGGTTTTACTCCCCCCGGGGAGGGTCTGAAGCGGGTTAAAGGTGGTGTGCAAGACTGGCTTGGGGAGGTGCGTTATGCGGAGGCTCGGCAAGTGGTCGTGCGTGATTTGGTGCGGTAGACAAGGAGGAGATAATGCAGCCATTGGACGGTGTGTGCATGGAGTGTGGAAAGAATGCGAGATGTGTCGAGTCGTGCTTTGGTGACGAGTTTGTCGGGAGGGTCGGTGCGGAGGGTGAGGAGAGAGGTGAGACTTGCAATTGTGGATGAGTGCGGTGTGCCCGTGCGGCTCATGACAATTGGTAAGATGTCGACTTCGGTACCTGGCCAGTGGTTTCGGATGGCATTTGCGAGGGGTGTGTATTTGTCCCGAATCAAGCGGGCTGTGTGTGAGAGGTTGTGGTCGGTGCAGTACTTCCACTCCCCTATCTGTATTTTCCTGATAGATGAGTATCGGCGGCGGCCGTTGTTGTGACCGACGAAGCGAGGTTCGAGGAGGCGTATGAAATCGGGTTTGTGCGCCGGGGGACGTAGTGCAGGTGGGAGGATTTCGGGGGGGAGGATAGCGGGGCACGAGGTTAGGGAGTCGGGCGAGAGACCTTCGTCTGCATCAACAAGGCGGGTGGGCATGTGGGTGGGGTGTGGGGGGTGGCAGTCAAGAGGGGTGGAGGTGGGGGTGGGGCGGGTGAAAGACTTGATGGGTTTGTTACCGAAGTCTGCAGTGATAGTCTCCCAGCGTCCTCCGTTGTGGCGTTCCAGGAGGGATAGTAGGAGTTGTGGCGCGCTGTTGTGACGGTCCTGTCTTAGGCCAGACATGGATGGGCAGTTACCGGCCATGTGGCCGTTGCTGGTGAATTGGCCACACATGGGACATCGCATGGTGGGGTTGTGTGTGAGGAGGCGTGTGTTGTGGACGCCCCATATGAATTTTTGTTTGTGGGTGAATTGGGTGTTGGTGAGGGTTGAGAGTTTTTTGTGGAAGGTGAAGTCGGCGCCGTCTGCCGCGGCGCGGGCGAGGAGGGTGCCGTGTTTGGATGTTTGTGAGAGGGGTGTAAGTGTGTGCTTGCAGCTGTGGGTGTGTGCGTCGGCTTTGAGGTTTGTGTATATGTAGGGTGTGGGTTCCCCTTGAGTCTGTGGTATGAGGGTGTAAGGCCAGGTCCAGTGACCAATCGACACCTCCGAGCCTGTGTTGTATGTGGTGTTTGGTGGTTGACCATCTGCTACTTGGTTAGCGAGTGCGTCTGCGAGTTCGTTGCCGAGTGAGTGGTTGTGTGCTTTAATTTTGCCGAGATGTGTGCGGATGCCTGCGTCGCATCGGGTTATGATGGTACATGTGATGGAGAGGAGTGTGTCGCGGTGGATGTTGTGCCTATAAGCGGAGGGGCAGTTAAGGTATCCTTGTATGAGACGGAGGGAGCACGCACTGTCAATTAGGAGGTGGGTATGGCCTAGTTGGAGGCCTATGTCAATGCCTGCTAGTTCAGCACGATTGATAGTATGGGAGGGAGGGGTAGAGGTCACCAGGATTTTGATGTTGGTGTCCGAGGATGGGTGGGTGGCTGCCGCGCCGAGAGGGGAGCTGCTTCCTTTTTTCGAGCCGTCAGTGTATACGAAGTCCTGCCAGTTCCAAGCAAGAGTTCCTCTTGTGGGGGAGTATGTTAGTCGTTTGCGTTCATGGAGGGGGTAGGTAAGGGGGTGAGTGGGGTTGGGGGGGAGATGGTATATGCCTGCGGAGTGAGGTGAGTAGGAGTCGGTGAGGTGTGGAGGTGGGATGGTGATGGTGGGGCTTGGGAGGTGTGTGTCGTATATAGACTCGAGGGTGTTGTGGAGTGCGGTCATGGCTGTGTGTGAGGGTAGGGTGGGGAGTGCGAGGGAGCTAGCGACGAGGTAGATGTCGACCATCCAGCGTGTGCCGAAAGGGGTAGGGGTGGGGTGGCCTGTGTGTCGGTCGGGGGGTAAGAAGGTGTTCGCGTCGTTGGGAAGGGTGTATAGGTGATGTGTGTATGGAAAGTTGATATATTTGGAGTGGCGGTATGGTGTGTGTTCCCAACGGGGGAGTATGAGGATGGTTGCGCTGGGGGTGTGTGAGGCTGTGAGGTGTGCGCTTGTGATTGCATGTTCCATGGCTCGGCGCATGCATTCGTGGTCGTATTCGGGGTTGGCGATGTTGGTGCCTTGCCATGTGTGTGGGGCATTACTGCCGCTGGATGAGAAGATTATGTCTTCGGGGTAGAGTGAGTGGTAGGTGTGCGAGTGGAGTGATTTATTGAGGGGGTCTGAATAGAGTTCTGTCTGGATGTGGAATGTGTGACGGAGGGCCGAGAGGAGGTCCTCTCTGGTGGCCCATCTGTTGCGGGTGGTGGTGGCGGGTGTAGGTGAGTGGATTTCTGAGCGGGAGCCTAGGCGAGTGAGGAGGTTGTAGACCTCCTCTTCGAATGTATGGTCGGTGAGGTCGGGGCGGAAGAGTTGGTATAGGTGGCGGACGCGGTGGCCGTTAAGGGTGGTGACTGCGCGGCCGTCGGGAGTGCAGAGTATTGTGGTATCGTGAAGTGAGGGGTGTGTGTGAATGGTGAATGTACCGGTAGGGAGCATGTCGAGGTCAGGGTTGATGGGGTTGTGGTTGAATGTGATAAGGGGGTGTGACAAGGGAGGGGGTCCGGGTTCTGGCAGAATGGGTGTGGTGGAGGGGACAAAGCCGGAGTTAAATGCGGTGAGGGCGGTGGGGCCGGAGGGGGTCTCACTGATGGTGTCGTGTAGTTGAAGGCAAGGCGCCCACTGGACCTCGTGGAGGCGGGTGAGGTTGTGTTGTTTGCCGCGAGCGCACCAGTCGCATTGCCATGTGGCGGGGCCTAAAGCAGGGCGGCATTGGGAATGGACGGCAAAGTGCGGGCATGTGCTGCAGGTGGAGGTGGGTTCTAAGTGCAGAGGGTTGTGACAGATGGAGCAATCGGTGGGGGTGGGGGTGGGTAGGTTTACCGATGTGGGGGTGGAAGAGATGAGTCGGAAGCCGTCTTCCAGTTGGAGTTGTATATCCCATTCCGTGAGGTGTTCCGGGGCCCATTCGACCATGTATTGGGTTTGTCCGTATTCTGTGTCTTTGTGTTTGGAGATGATGCGCGTCACGTCGCAGGGGGGGAAGTGGTGGTCTGAGGGGGTGAGGTATTCTGTGTCTATGTGCGTGATGGGTGCAGTGGGGGTGTAGATGTTGGTGCGGGAGGAGTGGGTAAAGGGGGAGAGGTTGGGAGGAGGGCGGGGAAGGTGTGAAGTGAGGAGGGGAACCCATGAGGGGTGGAGAGTGGTGGGGGGGGATGCTTGTTTGGGGTTGAGGTTTGCGACGGGGAGGCGGTTGTGGACAGTGTCGGAGGGTTCGGTGAGGACTGCGGCGAGAAGGCGAATTGGGATAGAGAGGGAGGTGGTGGACCCCGTGAGTTTGGAGATGGACTGGCAGGATTTGAGGATGATGGAGGAAGGGGTGGCGCGGAGGAGGACTTGTGACCATTCGGTTATGTGATTTTGCCAGAGGGGGTTAAGACGGGGAAGGAGGGAGGTGTGTGTCTTGCGGGGTGAGAATTCGCGGTATGCTTGTTTGTATGTGTGTGGGTCTGTGATATGTGTGGCTCTGTCTCTGAGTGATGTAAGGAGCGCGGTATCCTGGCTGGTGAAGTGGGTGCGGATTGTGGAGGCAATGGGGTTGGTGAGGGAGAGGGGGGGGATGTTGTGAAACATGGTTCCGGCATCGCGTTGGGCGCGCACTAGGCATCTTAGCGTGGGGGGGGAGAGACTGCCTGACATTATCGATTCAGTGGGCCAGTGGGAGTATGTTGTGGAGATGTTGTGTATGTGGGCTCTGGCCATGTGGCCCCTATAACCGGGGGAGTTCAGTATTTTGTGGAGGTGGCAGACAGTGAGTTGTGCGGTATGGGCTCTGAGGGAGGGGAGGCCGTAGCCGAGGTCGGAAGTAGGCCGGTGTAGGGCTGTGCGGGGGAGGTTACGTACCGAGGAGACGGCGGAGCGGAGGGCGCGGCATATTTGACCTTCGAGGGTGTCCAATTGGGAGTCGCTGAAGAGGCCGAGTTGGAGGGTAAAGTGTTTTCCGAGTAGGAGGCCACGGATGACGCGAATTCTGCGGGACTGGGTTAGTAGGGAGGAGGAGAGGGCGTTGATGAGGGATGTGGTAGTGCGTTTGAGTTCGTGCCAGTGTTTGGTGAAGGTGAGGGAGGTGTTGAGTTCGACCCCAAGGACGCGGTATGTGTCCGAGGGGCCTATGGAGGGGATGGGTGCCGGGGTGGAGTTGATGGTGATGAACTGTGTTTGGAGGCGGGATGTGAGGAGTGTGATGTTGGCAAGGGAGAGGGCGTTGCCTGTGCGCCAAAGGGCTCCGGTAATGCAGCATTTTCGGATGTTGACGGTCATACCTGTGTAGGCGCTGAAGAGGGAGAGTTTCCTTAGTTGGATGGCCATGTTTGGGGTCGAGCCCGTGGCTAGGCTGAGGTCGTCAGCGAATCCGTGTCCGGGGTATGTGGCTGTGGGTTCTGTTGGGTCGACGTTAGTGGCGGGGGGCCCTGGGCGATAGCCCCGGCTACCCACAGTGAGCCAGCGTAGAAAGGGTTCAAGGAATAGGGTAAATAGGAACGGGGAGAGGGTGTCGCCCTGTAGGGTACCTCGTTTTATGTCTATGGAGGGGGTGGGACCGTATGGGGTAATGTAGTCTGTAGATGAGACTCCGTAGAGGTGTTCGCATGTATCTACAAAAGTGGAGGGCATACCGAGTTGTCTCATGTGTTTGAACATGATGCGGTGGTCTGCTGCGTTGAAGGCGCCCTTGAAGTCCGCGTACATGACGTAGATGTCTTTTTTGTGGAGTTTCGCGTCCTCCATGGCCATGATTATGGAGGAGAGGGCGTCGTGGATGCTGCGGTGTTGTCGAAAGCCGTCTTGTTGGTCGCTGAGGATGCCGTGGGTTTCGGCGTATTTCGAGCCTGCGTCTTTTAGTAGTGCGGTCCATAGCTTAAGAAGGTTATTCATGAGGGCGATGGGGCGGTAGTTGTCAAGGAGGGTGGGGTCACCTTTTTTATGTAGGAGGCATGTTGTGCTATGGCACCATTCAGGGGGTGTGTAGGAGTTATGGGCGAAGAGGGATAGGAGAGAGTAGAGGGCGGAGCGGGTCTCCGGGGGTAGGAACTTGAGAATTTCGTTGGGGATACCGTCGGGGCCGGGGGCCTTGCCTGTGCCTAGCGAGTTGAGGGTTTTATCAAATGTATCACGGGTAATCATGTCGGCGAGAGTGAGTGTGGGGTCCCCTCGGGGTTCGACGGTGTAGTTGTCGGGGTTGTCAGGGTGTTCCCAGGGGGGTACGGGTAGGTAAAACCAACGATGAAGCTACCCTCTGGTCCGACGATGATGCTGTCGTCCAGGTACAACGCCAAAACATAAAGCTCACCCTCCTTGATGAAGACGTAAATGCCGGGATCCACCTTAGATTGGCTGAAGCCATACTCCTCTAGCCATGCTGTGATTGTCTTGTTCCAGTTCCTAGGAGCTTGCTTGAGGCCATACAATGATTTCTTCAACAAGCACACTCGCTCCTCTCCATTGATGTCGAAGTGACGGAATCCTTCCAGCTGCTTCATGTAGATTTCCTCCGCGATATCGGCCTCCAAGAATGCAGTCACCACATCAAGCTGCTCCACCTCCCAATCATTATAAGCAGCAAACGCGAGCAACGTTCGAATAGAAATTACCCTCACTGTGGGAGCAAAGGTCTCGTGGTAGTCCACACCCTTCTCTTTAGTAAACCCGCGAGCCACAAGTCTTGCTTTGCACCTTGTTACTGCCCATTGGCATCGCGCTTCAGCTTGAACACCCACTTGGAATCTACGAGTTTGCGACCGGCAAGACAAGAGACCAATGTCCATGTTTTCCGAGATACAAGTAAGTCGTACTCGCTCTTGATAGTTGCCTCCCACTCCGCCGATTGGGGATTCCTCATCGCTTGCTTGTATGACATAGGCTCTTGAACAGTCGGGCTGCTGGGTGACCTAATAGCCGTGGTACTTTCCATAGTCCATCCATCTCCCGAAGCGCCCGCTGAACGGAGATTGTACCTTGGTATGGGTACGCATTGCTGTGGTGCGGCAGTGGATCGAAGATTATACCTTGGACGTGGAGTCTCCCCCTAATGCATGTCCCGTTCATCTTCCATCGACCCGGAATGCCGCAGCGTCTCCCGTAGCGGCGACTCCCCCGAAGGTGTATCCCGTTCTTCGCTACACATGGTGCGCGGGATGCTGTCCTCTTCATCATCAGTGCGTTGCTCCGCATTGCTCTCCCCCATGGAGAGGACTGCAGCCTCATCGAACACCACGTTACGGCTGCTCACCACCCGACGAGTAGCAGGATTGTACACCAACCACGCAGGTGATTCGGAAGCATAGCCCACAAAGACAGCCTTCCACGCGCGATCGTCAAGTTTGCTGCGCTAAGACTTGTCAACGTGAACATAGGCCGGACAGCCGAAGACCCGCATGGAGCTCAAATCAGCTCGTCTACCGGTCGCCAAGGTGAAAGGTACACCGCCGGCTCCGCTACTATACATACGATTGCGGACATGCACCGCAGCGGCCATCGGTAGAGCCAAATACGATTTAGGCAGCGTGGCTTGCCGGATCATTGACTACGCCATCGGGACCAATGTTCCCCACTGCCACTCAATCCGGCCATGTTGCCAATGCGCGTAAGGGGCAGTGATCTCCACAGCGATGTTGAACTCATCCAAGAGGTTTCGGAAGGGAGCACCTTAGAGCACCGTGTCATTGCCCACCCTAAGACGACGAACCGTGTGCCCAAGAGAACGGATGGTAGTCAACATGCGACGAAAGAGGCGGGAGCCTCATCCTTGGAGCGGACCGCAATATGCAGCATAAAACGGCTCCGGAAATCAACCGCACACAAGCTGTACCGCCGCCCTCCCAAGGAGGAAACACTCATAGGCCCGCAGAAGTCTAAGCCGAGGACCTCAAAGACACCAACGTTCCGGTCAGCCGGCTCACGAGAGCTACGGCGGACGTGCGACTTACACACACCACATGTCTCACAGAAGCCCAACTTCTCCGACGCAGAAAATGCCACACCCTCCACCTGAGTGGCCAAGAGCCCGTCCAATTGCGACTCGCCAAGGTGACCGAGTCGAGAATGCCACAACCGTCGTTCCAATGGCGCAGTGGCGACCGAAGCGGTAGGATTCGACGAAGCAACCTGCGCCGGCAACCACACCAACAAATGTGCGCGCTCCAACGGAACCACCACGCCACAACCATGACCGGCATGAAGACGAAGGTGGTCCACGGGATCAGCTAACACCACAGAATGATCTTGTCGCCGAGCTTGGCTGAGGCTGAAAAGCCGATAGTAAGACTACGACGCACGATGGGATAGCTCAGGATCGTGGAGCACATTCTTTAGCGTGGCAGGAATCTCCTCTCCATCTTCAGCCTTCACAATGATGCGGACCGAGCCCACGCCAACGGCGCGGGCGCTGATACCCTTCACCCAAAGCCGGTCGGTGAGCGTCCGATACTCACAAAAGTCACGGCGCACACTAGTCATGTGATGGCTGGCGCCGCTGTCGGCCAACCACATCCACGTTTCCCCATCGCGCTCGAACTTGTGTCGAGCCTTGGAGAATGGCCTCGCAGGGGTGGCCGTCACGTCCATGACCGCCGGGAAAGCAACCGGGGAGTCCACTTGCGCCGGGGGTGCGTGGGGGGTGGGGGGGGGGCGTGTGTGCTTAATGATGCCGGCCGGAGGTGCGGGTTTGAGCGCGGGGTCCGAGGGAAATCGGTTGGGGGGGGAGGAGTGCATGTGGTCGAGCGGGGCTGAGGTGGGGATGTGCGGGGGGTGAGGTTGGGGGGAGGGTTGAGGGGAAGAGGGAGGGAGCGGGTAGGGGGAGGGGGGTACTGGGGGGGTGTGAGGGGGTATGTGATGGGTCGGGGCCATGGTGCGTGAGAAGGGAGGAGCAGGAGTCCATGGGGTCGGTGGAGTCCTCGGTGATGGTGGGTAGAGGGGTGGGGGGGGCGGTGTCGATTGGGCGTGTGGGGGAGGGGTCGGTGGAGATGGGGGTGGGGTTGGCGGGGAAGGTAGATTTGGGGTGGGAGGGGCGCCTTTTTGAGGATTGGGTGGCGCTGGATGGGGCGGTGGCTGGATGGGGAGAGATGGAGGAGAGGAGAATGTCGGGGAGGGAGTCGAGGTCTAGGGGGGTGTCGTCGTCGGCTTTCGTCATCGAGAAGTCCGAGGTCTTCAGGTGCCACTGGTTGGAGACGTTGCATGCTTGGAGGTGCGAGGCCCACTGAAGGAGGAGGGCGGGGGGGTTGCGGTATAATATGTTGTGTTTGGTGAGGTTGAGTGGGTGTGGGGAGGGGGTGGTGGTGAGTACTGGTTCCGAAAGGCGGGCCCTACCAAATGTGGAGTAGTGGTGGGGGTTGATGGCGAGTGTGCAAGAGAATTGGGTGTGTGCGCCTCTGTGAATGAATGTGTGTTGTAGGGGGGTGGTGGCGGTGCCGTTAGTGGAGATAAGAATGCAATACATTTCTGTTGTGAGGGAAATCTGTATGCAGGTGGCGATGGTGGGGGGGGGAGAGGGGTGGGAGCGGTAGTATGAGCCATCGGGAAATTTCTGGAGGGTTGTGTGATGTATGACGTCGAGTGGGGTGTAGGAGAGGTCCGTGGAGGGGTGGGATATGTTGGGAGTTCATTTGCTGTTTGGTGGAGCATGGTGTATAGCCAGTGTGTGGATGAAATAACGCCGTCAACGTTGATGCATGGGAGGGGGAGGGATTGGCGGGACTGGATGAGGACCGTAGTGAGGCAAGTGGCCGCCCAAGAGGTGCGTGGGACGTGTCCAGTGACTGGGGGAGGTGTGATGGTGATGCTATGAAGGTGGGGGTTGGGGATTACAGCTTCGTGAAGTAAAATGAGAAAAAAATTTAGTGAAACAAGGCTTGATTGTGAATGGACGGGGTTATTGGGCAGGTAGAGGATATTTACCAAGAAGGAAGAGAGGTCACCCTCAATCGGGGTGGGGACTTGAACTGGCTCGAGTGCGTCCGCGAATTGTAGGAGGAATTGGGTAGGCTCGGGTAGGTCTTCTACCCGGCAAGGGGGAGGGTTCGTGGGGGCCGTCCCGGCGGGGACGAGCTCGACCGCGAGACGGGCGGTGAGTAAGTCTTGTCGAAGGGCGACGGTTTTTGGGCCGGAGAGATCGGTGAAGAGGGGGAAGCGGATTTTGATGCGGCGGCTTGAGACTGCGGGGACCGAGGCAGCTCGGAGGAACTGGATTTTGGGGAGGAGGGGACGCGGCGGTGGGTGGCGCTTTACCCATGATTAGTGCCCCATTTAATCAATGCGTCTATCAATTAGTGCCCCATATAATCAATGCGTCCATGAATTAGCAGTTGAAGTAAAATTTCGATGCATCATTTTTTGATGCATTGCAGTTGATGCTTGATCGTTAATTTTTTTGGGCGATGCGGAGGCTTAGGGGCGAGGTGAGTTCAGGAGGAAGACGCCATGCATCTAGAAGCGGGCGAGGTGGGGGGGGAGGTGGAGTACTGGCATGTGAGGACGTATGAGTCGATCATACGGGTCGAGAGGTCGTCGGCCGGCCCAAGGTCAATAGTTGACCGGGGGGGCTCGAGGACCAGAGGAGTATGAAGTCCACGACTAGGGGAGGGGTCCAGAACAGTGCCCAAGTTCTATTCGGCTTGGAATGGTCGGGGCACAGTGAGGAACGGAGCGAGCGGATGGCCCTCGAGGCGGCTCCGGGGGTTGGAGAGGTCCACAGTGCGCGCATGCTCCGGGCGCTCCTGCAGTAGCACCTGTCTGTATGTGGGTGGGAGATTAGATATCGAGGACATGCTGACCGTGGTGGATTCGTAGTAGGGTGTGGAGATAGGAAGGTTCGTAGTATGGTTTCGAGTTGGGGTCGTAGTGGGTTGCGTGTGTTGGCGGCACACGACCAAGCCGGATGGGGCCTGAGTTTGGAGGATGTTGACGGAGGACGTGAACGTCCGGACGCTCGGTGGGGCGCGGTGTGGCGCGCCGCCCATGGGGAGGGGGGGGTTTTGTAATTGATGGTTGATTTTATCTGTTCGTAGTACTAAGGTGGGTACACGTTTGGATTTCAAAGTGGGTGGCGCGAGAGCGATCGGGGAGACGATTTTCAAAACTCTGAAAGCTGCGCCTTGTGGTGTGTACCGTCTTGCGTCGCTACGGATCCACTGACCAGGGTAAGCTAGGCTCGGTTTGGAAGAGCAAGGTGGACGGTGCCTGTTGTTCAACGGGCCCTATGTCCACCAGTCTATCGCTCATAGGGAGGCCATGCCCGGAGCTAAGACGGTCGGCGTTGCTCATCCGACCTATCCATGTTTTGTGTTTCAATAGTATTTTAGTAGTACTTTGGATCTTATTTCTGTCTTTAGTGACGGTAGGATGCTTTTTGTATAAGCGTATATTCAGACGCACTCTGTTGGCACTTATCTTTTTCATATTGCAACTTAAGCCACCCACTCCGCTCCGATGGGCCCCACTCGCAGGCCCGTCGATGTTTACCTCTCCGATCACACGGTAGAGGAACGCCAAGCCTATGCTTGGGATGACGCCGGTCGTTTTGACCACTTGAAAGCACTGCACTACGCATCTCAAGGTACTATATGTACGCCTAAAAGTTATGTAAAAATATCACACCAACCCCTCATCCTTACAAAAACAGTACATTACGTCCCTTATTGACAACGGCTTCCTGCGCAAGCCCACACTCACATCACCCCACAGTACCCCCTCCGACCGCATTACAAGATTCCGGCGCCTCCTTAAGTTTCATAGATATTGACTTTGTACGGCAACACAACCTTGCTACCCCCCTTTGCAAGATGAACTCCGTATCGTTCTAGCCGATGTCCACATTTCCCTCGCATCCCATTAATGCACTCTCGATCACAATTTCTCTTGTTTTCCGCTGACAACTAAATTCATCGTTACTAAATTGCGAAACTGTTTTCATTTTGTTCTTGGTCTTTCATTCCTCAAGTAATATAACCCCCGTCATATATTGGCCACTCGGTACACTTAAGTTTGATGAATGCCACACATTTTGCCTTATTTATTCACCCTCGCAATGTAAATGTTGATGTGATTCATGCTAATGTAGTAACCAGTGTAATACTGAAGAAAGGCCCTTCCATTCTTTTCTTTTCTGCAATTAACAAAGAATATGATGCTACACTGCCACATATACAGTTGAAACCCTAGACGGGTATATAGCACGTTACAACTTACCACTCACCTGAATATATTGATAAAATCCAATTACTTTTAAGCAAACATTACAACATTTGTGAACCCCTTGAAACCCTCCCACCATTCCGCCAAGGTCTTGACCACAATATTCCCCTTACGCCTGATTCTACAATCCCACCCGTGAAAATCTACCGTCTATCCCCAGCTCGATTAGATGAAATTAAAAAAAGATTAATTAACCGACCACCTCGCAAAGGGTTTTATTACAGAATCGGTTTCCCCGTGTGCCGCTCCCGTTCTCTTTGCCCGCAAAGCAAGCGAAGTACTCCGCATGTGCATTGACTACCGCCAACTAAACAAATACACTCGTAAAATAGTTTTTCCAGCTCCCACCGTTGATATTGCTCTCGACATGTTTACTCTCGGGAGCCCTTGTTTACTCTGCCCTTGACCTTGCATTCAATTATCACCAACTCCGTATTAACCCACCAACACTTTCAAAGCCGCGTTTAAACCACAATTTGGCCAACTCAAATGGCTTGTCATGTCCTTTGATCTGACTCCCGCCCCGTCTTTGTATTAACGCCTAATGAACCACATACCGACACATAAAAACACTTACATTATTGTTTACCTTAATGACATTGTGAATTCTAACAATTTCCTAATGAACCACATACTAACACATAAAAGCACTTGCAGTATTGTTTACCTTAATGACATTGTGAATTCTAGCAATTTCCTTGACAACCATATTTAACACCTTGACATTACCCTCCCACTTCTTGCCACACGTGACATTCGCCTCTGTCTCAAAATACGTGCTTTTGCTTGTAACGACCTTGAATTCTTCGACCATATGGTTAGCAAAGCGGGTCAACGTCCTTCGGATAACGAGATGAAAGTAGTCTCCGAATTGAAAGGAACTCGTACCATTCAGGATATACAATATTTTCTAGGTTTTTGCAACTTCTATCGTCGATATGTTCACCGATACTCTCACAGGGCCGCTCCACTTCATCATATTTGCCGTAAAACAAAATATTTGAATGGACAATTCGTAAGCAAATTGTATTTACTGCCCTCAAACAATCACTATGATCAGCCCCTATCCTTGTTATGAACCCTCGCACCGGCCCAACATCAAAATAGCACCGACGTCAACATATTCACACTTGGCGCGGAACTACTCCAAAAAGATTAAAAAAGCAGTCTTCGACCGTGGGCTTAGTTTGTAAACTTTTACTAACCCGCCCATACAAACTACCACACTTAGGACCAATAACTCTTCGGAGTTTTTTGTGCGATTTAAAAATGGCGTTGTTACTTTGAAGGCGGTGCTAAAATTACGGCGATCACTGAACCATGCCACACTCCGTCACCACCCCACGCAAGAATCCCTCTGTCGTAGACACGCTATTTGGTTAAGCGACTTGTCCCCACATCTCGCATTAAGCCCCCGAACTAACAAACCAATTCCAGAAATATTATACAGAAAAGGCTCCTCAAATGAAGCAGGCGCCCTCTCTCTACGCGCCGAACTACATCACGACTTAGCTACCACCGAAGAACTCCTTCTAGATAAAGACGTAGCATACATGCACGATTTTCTCTCCACTATGACGCAGCTTGAACTTTATACAAAACTTCTGCATAAAATCCGTTCCGGCTACGCACTTGACCCCACATACAACAATATGACACTCCCCAACGGCGTTCATTCTGACACCACAGACAACCTCCACTGGATGGCTGATTAAGCTTTTTTACCCAATGGCAATATCCTGCTTGAATTCATCTCACATGGGTACCACAACATCACACACCCCTCCGCGGATAAAACCCTCCTAAATGTTTCTAATTAATTATTTTGGTGCCCTCAAATGCGCAAATTTGCTACACAGTGTTGCAAAACAATCAGAATTTGCCAACGTATAACGAAACCAATTCAAAACTCCTGGTGTCTCCCTTCCCTAACCCAAAATTCACCCGCCCATGGGACACCATAAGTATGGATTTTAGAGCTAGCCTAGCCGCCGTCGATGGTTTCCAGTGAATTCCCACATGCATTGACACTTTTACGAGACAAAGCTCATTTTATACCTTGCTGTATTCACATGAATGCCACCAACTTGCTCGTTTTCTTTTAGACAATATTTACCGCCACCACGTCATGTTGCCGCACCATAATTTCCGATCGAGCCCCTAAATGTATCTCCGCATTTTGGCAAACCAAATTAAACATTTCGAGCTCATTCCACTCCCAAACCGACGGACAACCCGAACGCACCCACAAAACAATCGAACAGATACTACTACGTCCTTTCGCGCACCAGAAACATGATGATTTGCTCATTTACCTATATATAGCTGAGTTTTCTTACAATAATTCCGTTCATTCCGCCACAAAATTCCCATCTTTGAAGCTTTATGCGGAAAAAACTCGCTCACACTTGCCACCATGCTCTCCGAATATCCCCGCTCCGGACCATCAACCAATGTCACTAACATTCCCGACATTCACGCCTTGATTACGGAGCAACTCAAACTGACGGATGTTTACCAACGTGCTTATGCCGACCGGCACACCACCCGCCATGCCTTTTCCAAAACGAACGTGTATGGCTATCAAATGGCAACTTGCTTATTATGAATAAACCATGTGCAATACTTCGCCAACGATTCATTGGTTCCTTCGAGATTTCGTGCGGCCAAATTTTTATCCCAATAAGCCTTCCGCTTTCGTATGCCTCCATCTATAAAATGCCAAAACGTTTTTCATGTTTCTAAATTTAAAACTTACTAGTCACTAGACTACCCCCCAATCACTGTCCGTGGTAGCATTGCTCCCCCACAAGATGAATTCATTGTTGAATCGATTTTGGTTTTCCGCATTTCACACATTGCCGGCGCCGGACGCTGCGGACCAACGCTTGCTTTCCTAACGCCTTGGGACGGTCACGACTCCACACATTAGTCATTAGAGCCGTACAGGTCCTGAAAACACGTTAAGCTCTCCATGATTTCGCCCGCTAATCCAATGACCTTACTCAACATCTTTACGCACCAACTTACCTCCACCTTTACCGCCAATACCCAGCCCGGTTCCCACTCTCCCTTCCATGATGATCAACACTTGGCTTTATGGGGGCGGGATAGGAATTTTAGGTCTGCACCATAACCTAACCCAGAACGCACCCAAATCTTGGACATGTACCAATAGCGATATCAATATCACTTCTCAATCACGTGCTCATTATGCACCAACGGCCTCAGCCCTACTTCAGCAAGTTCTAGTACCGTCACTACTAATGCCAACTACATAACTATGCCTCGCAATGCCCAAGGGAATACGAGGCTCCCCGATACATGATTGCTCACCAACGAGCGCTCGCCGGCGGCGTAGCGGCGTCGGCCCCGGAGAGGAGTGCGCTCGCAGGCCCGTCGGCGCCCACCTCTACCTCCACGCAGTGGGCGCTGGTAACCATGTAGCCGTGTCATGCTTGGCACGGTAGGGGGCCAAACGAGGTTTCGGCAACTGCGATCCGTGGGATCATCAAATGTCGGGAAGACATGTACGGAGGGTTATGGAAAAGCATAATATCCGTACACCAGCACATGGATCTCTCGCCCGGCCAGTCCGATATGTATTTCTTCGTGACTAGATACTCGCATATACTCTCCCGACGAAGGGGCGGGGGCGGCGTTTGCGAATTGTTTTGGCGGAGAAGGGAACGGACGCATCAGCGGTGGGACGAGGGTGTTGAATTTGGCGGCGGACAGCATGGAAGAAGCGCTAGGGCACGGCGCTCGCTAGTAGTCGCTAGCCCAGCGAGTTTTAAGTCTCCTTTGGGGGTGAGTCTTGAAGCTAAGCAAAATGGAGGAGGGTCGTACCCGGAGGAGCGGCACGGTTTGGCCACGGAGGTCCTCATGATCATCCGCCGCCGGAACAACCCGGTACGGGGGTTTTGGCGAAAATATTACCGAACCCACCACTTTTAAGGAACGGCGACTCGATCCGTGTCTTCTATTAACCCCTCCCCTAGTGGGTACCCGGTTATCTATAGGCTGCCTCATGCAGTGCGCCTAGGGTTATCGTAACGGCACATTGCTCGTAAAGGCGGCCCCCTAACAACGTAAACCACCGGGGGAGGATACGGGCGGCCACATCGCGATCAAATAGGTGATGGAAACAAACGGCACAAGGACATGGGACCAGACAAAATCTGGCTCGGGGGTAGGAGAGCCAGCCGAATACCGTCTACGGCCTAGTTATTTTCTGTTCCCAGCCCCCAATGGAGGAGAGAAGACTTGGCTAGGTGGCGAGCTGCGACGGGAGGAGCGACTAATATCTCGGACGGGGATCAGCATGGATCGATTAGGGACCGTCGACGACCTAAGCGAGGGGGTTTTCGTCTGCCTTTTCCCCATAGCTCCGGCACGACCGGAATCGCACGTGAGCAGAGGTCGGGCAAGTCCGACTCTACCAACACCCGCTGACCAGCCTAGCTGATTAGCGTCCCCGCCGCAGATGGGGCAGACCGCGTATCGCGGAGAATAACGACACTTTTTGTTTCATATTGTATGTAAAAAAAAATACATAATCAAGAAATAATAAATACATGTTTACGTGCATGTTTTAGACAGTATCGCTACTCCCAATGGAGAGGTCGGGATTAGTGGTTCACGGTCTAGCCCGTGCCAAATGAGTCCTATAATAGGCATAGCAAGGAGGGCCCAAAGAGAGCAGCCGATCATTGTTGGTATTGTTGTATACAATTTCAATTCCAATTTCAAGAGTCACCAACGCCCAATGTTCTTCGCTGATTATGAGACTAAACACAAGTCTAGCTTTGATTAATCCGAGAGTATTTATAAGGACCAGCCAAATGAAACTATAATTACATCTAGCTTGCTTCTAATATCATTTTGACGAACTTCTCCACTTTATACCGATAGCTACCAATTATGGTATCCCAATGTCCCCCGCTTGATTATTGTTCTAGTAGGGTGAGTACTAGTTAAAGTGCGCTATTGTTGCTGTCATGCTCGAGGCATGGCATTGAGGGGGGTCGGGTTTCTCGACATGTGGTCATTGCAAATGAATTATCCCCACATTGGGAATCTAAGAGTTTTGTTCCAGGGATGTGGCGGAGTTTTGAACGCAACACATGTCAAAGCTGAGGGGGCGATAAGGAATACTTACACTCAGTGAGTGACACTGCATGTCATCTCACTCTCAACAAGTGCCTATAGCACTTGCATATCGCAAGACACGCACTCTCCTTGTGGTGAGCACACGCCAACGTATATTCCGAGCCTTGAGATGATATACGCTTATCATCTTATAGTGTTGAGTCACAGCCAAACCACCACGATGCCACTCGACCAACATTGCTGTGTAGCAACTTTACAACCACACAAAATTACGTCTCTCAACATTACCCCTTGCTACGCAGGAATCCCAGGATGGTATTGCACAACTTAGCTTGCCTTGCACTCTCTAAAGGCTTGGTCAGCACATGAGCAAGCATGTTCTCCGTCTCACAATACTGCACCTCGATGTCTCCGCTCCCCACCTTCTTCCGACAGAAGTGGTACCTCACGTCCATGTGCTTGCTGCATTCGGTCGTCATGTTATTCTTGTTGAGTGCGATACAACTCAGACTGTCCTCGTGAATGGTGATGGCAGACCCGGAGTCTTGGTGAAACTCATGGAGCAGTTGCTTCAAAATTGTCGCCTCCTGAGTGGCCGCAATGAGCGCCATATATTCTGCCTCCGCTGTCGACAACGCCATAGTGTGTTGCCGCTGACTCTTCCAACTCACCGCTGCACCGTTGAGCATGAATACATATTCCGTGCGAGAGCGCCGCTCGCCAAAATTTCTCGCGTAGTCAAAATCTGGCCATTATTCTACTAGCTTTGATGAAGGTGCGCCTCCGTACATCAATACCGAATCTGCGGTCCCCTTGAGGTAGCGAAGCACCCTCTTGGCTTGCTCCCAATGTGACTGAGAGGGGTCGGATATATACATACTAAGGTGGCTAACATCCATGGTGATGTCGGGCCTTGTGCTTACATAAGCGGAGAGCAAGCTACTGATCAAGCTTTGGTACGGCACTAGATTGGGAGGCAGCTTTTATGTCGACGTCTCCACACAAATTGAAATTGAAATTGTTTACAGCAATACCAGTAAGAACCGGCTGTCGTCTCTTGGCCCCCCCTTATGCTATGTCATACATGACTTAGAAGCGTGAGGTAGACCGTAACCCACTAATCCCAACCTCTCCAATGGCAGTAACAGCGTAATAATTTTGTAATCAAGAAAAAACAGATCTAAGAATAAATCCACTTGTCGAGAAATGCAAAACTAAACTGCTGCTCGACCTTCACGATGCACGGCCCGCTCCCGCCGAACCGGGGTGTCGACCGGCCTAGGCCGGTCGGCGTTCGGGAGGGACGACGGGCCAGCCTAATCTACCTCCCGCGTGACTTCGGTCTTGCCGAAGGTAGGAGGGGAAAGGCTGGCAAAAAACCCCTCCTCGCGCGGTCGCTCGTCGATCCCGCCGCTCCATCCCGAAAACCCCGCCCCAAGGTCTTGCCCCGTCCACCGACGCGGCGGTCCTCCGTGTCGAGGTCCCCCATCACCTCGAGGACAGGTGGGGGGGGGCCGAGACACACAGACATAGAAAAAACTAGCGCTCCTGCCTCCGCGCCTGAATTTTCCCCGCTCATTTCCCCGGTTTTTTCTCTGTCTGGTACCCGGGTACCTGTCGGTTTTCCGGCCTCTGGCCGTACCCTCCCCCCTCTGATCGCGCGTCCACCGAGCAGCCTTTTCTTGAGCGGAGGCCTCCGCGCTCACCCGGGCCCACGCTCAAGGACCCCTAGGAGTATGAAGGTCTGTCGGGGTAGTGGGTGTCGAAGAGGGGAGGGGGGGCAGGTCACCGTAGCCGGATCCGGCGGGCCGCGGGCGCCCGGAATGAAACAAAACCCTCCGTGCCGGGTTTTCCGATCGTGTCGCTCCTCCCATCGCGATTGTCCTCCTTGCCGTCCCAGCTTACTCCTCCCCCCGGGAGATGGCGCTAGACGACGTAGCGACGCGCTAGTGAGCGCCCTACCATGGTGCTGCTCCCCAACAAGCTCGATGCCGGGTACGAACATTATTTTTAGTATCCAAAAAAGCCCTCCGTACAGGGCTTTCCGGCGGCGGCTGATCATGAGGATCGCCGCAGCCTTATGTAGCCGCTCCTCCGTCTGCGACTAGCCACCGTCCAGTGCCATGTCTTGCCTCACCCCTCGGCAAGGTTCGACCGGCACAGGGCTGGTCGACAGCTAGCGAGCGCCCTTTCATGGCGCTGCTTCCCGGCTGGCCACCACCAGCTCCAACACCCGCCTCCCACCGCTGATCCGGCCGTACCCTCCTCGCCATCAAACGCTGCCGTAGTACAGGCCCCACTCCTAAAAGTAAGACTGTATCTAGGAGTATTTGTACGCGAAAAAACATATCGAACGGGCCGAGCGGGAGATCTTGGCGCCAATAGTGCACAGAATTATTTTTTCAAAAGCCCTATGTACAGGGCTTTCCCGACAGCTGTTGATCCCACGGATCGAGCTGTCGGCCCTCTTAGCCCCCTACCGTGCCAGGCCTGGCACGGCTACGGGGTTTCCAGCGCCCACCACGGGGAGGTGAGGGGATGCCGACGGGCCTGCGAGCGCACCCCCATCCGGGGCCGCCGCCGCTGCGCCGCCGGCGGGCGCCGTCTCCACACGATTGTTCAAAGCATCAACCGCCATAGGTGAGCCCACTGGCTTGCAGTCCATCATGTTGAAGCGCTCCAACATATCTAATATGCATTGTTGCTGTCCAATCTTGATGATGCGGCTGCCACGATCACACTCGACTGTCATGCCAAGCAACCAAGACACCGGACCCAGATCTTGCCGATTTGAACCCAACGATGAAGCTACCCGCTGGTCCGACGATGATGCTGTCGTCCACGTACAACGCCAAAACATAAAGCTCACCCTCCTTGATGAAGACGTAAATGCCGGGATCCACCTTAGATTGGCTGAAGCCATACTCCTCTAGCCATGCTGTGATTGTCTTGTTCTAGTTCCTAGGAGTTTGCTTGAGGCCATACAATGATTTCTTCAACAAGCACACTCGCTCCTCTCCATTGATGTCGTAGTGACGGAATCCTTCCAGCTGCTTCATGTAGATTTCCTCCGCGATATCGGCCTTCAAGAATGCCGTTACCACATTAAGCTGCTCCACCTCCCAATCATTATAAGCAGCAAACGCGAGCAACGTTCGAATAGAAATCACCCTCACTGTGGGAGCAAAGGTCTCGTGGTAGTTCACACCCTTTTTAGTAAACCCGCGAGCCACAAGTCTTGCTTTGTACCTCGTTACTGCCCATTGGTATCGCGCTTCATCTTGAGCATCCACTTGGACAATGGACTAGCTAGTGTCCATGTTTTTCAAGATACAAGTGAGTCATACTCGATCTTAAGTGAAATTGAAATTGAAATTGTTTACAACATGTACCGTATGCGCCGGTTTACACCAATTACCGTATGCTCCGGTTGCTGTCTTTGGGCCCTCCCAACAATGCCATACATGAAACTTACAAGTCAGGGTTAGACCGTTAACCACCATAATCCAACCTCTCCAAAGAGCGTTCGGGGGTTGTACTCCCCCCCGGGGAGTGTGCGAGACGAGGTGATGGCGGCGTGCAATTAGGTGGGTGTAAAGGTGCAGTGTGTGGAGGCGCGGCGAGAGGTCCTGCGGGATTTTATGCAGTAGACAAGTAGGAGATGATGTAGCATGTGAACAATGTGCGTATGGAGTTGTGCAAGGATGCCAGACGTGTCGAGTCGTGCTTTGGAGATGAGTTTGTCAGGAGGGTCGCTGCGGAGGGTGAGGAGAGAGGTGAGGCTTGTGATGGCGGATGAGTGCGGCGTGCCCGTGCGGCTCATGACGAAGGGGAGGATGTCTACTTCAGTACCTGACTAGTGGCTACGGATGGCATTTGCGAGGTGTGTATTTGGTGCGAATCAAGTGGGCTGTTTGGGAGAGGTTGTGTTCCGTGCAGTACTTCCATTCCCCTATCTGAATCTTTTTAACTGATGAGTAACGGCGGCGACCGTTTGTGTGACCGACGAATCGAGGTTCGGGGAGGCGTATAAAGTCGGGTTTGTGCGCCGGCGGGCGTAGCACGGAGAGGGGGGGGGGATCTCAGGGGGGGAGGATGGCGGGGCACCAGGTAAGAGAGTCGGGCGAGAGACGCTCGTCGGCAGCAATAAGGCGGGTGGGCATGTGGGTGGGGTGAGGGGGTGACAGTCAAGAGGGGTTTGGGTGGGTGTGAGGGAGTTGAATGATTTGATGGGTTTGTTACCGAGGTCCGCAATTATGGTCTCCCATCGACCGCCGTTGTGGCGTTCCAAGAGGGAGAGTAGGAGTTGCAACGCGGTGTTGTGGCGGCCATGTCTTAGGTCAAACATGGTGGGGCAATTACCGGCCATGTGTCCGTTGCTAGTGAATTGGCCACACATGGGGCAGCGCAGGGTGGGGTTGTGTGTGAGGAGGCGGGTGACCCGGGTGTTATGGACTCCCCCCATGAATTCTTGCCTATGAGTGGATTCGATGTTGGTGAGTGTTGTGTGCTTTTTGTGGAAAGTAAAGTCGGCGCCGTCCTCCGCGGTGCGGGCGAGTAGGGCACCATGTTTGGATGTTTTTGAGAGGGGTGTGTGATTGTGCTTGGTGCTGTGGGTGTGGGCGTCAGTTTTGGGGTTTGTGAATCTGAAGGGCATAGGGTCCCCTAGGATTTATGGGAGGAGGGTGTATGGCCAAGTCAAGTGGCCTATCGACACGTCTGAACCTGTTGTGTATGTTGTGTCGGGTGGGTATCCATCCGCAACATGGTTAGCGAGTGCGTCCGCAAGGTCGTTTCCTAGCGAGTGGTTGTGTGCTTTAATTTTGCCGAGGTGTGTGCGTATGCTTGCGTTGCAGCGGGTTTTAAGGGTGTGTGTGATGGAGAGGAGCGTATCGCGGTTGATGTTGTGTCTCTAAGCGGATGGGCAGTTAAAGTGGCCTTGTATGAGGCGGAGGGAGCACGCATTGTCTATATGGAGGTGGGTGTGACCTAGTTGGAGGCCTATCTCTATGCTTGCTAATTCAGCGCGGTTGATGGTGTAGTAGAGGTCGCCAAAAGTTTGATGCGGATGTCCGAGGCGGGGTGGGTGGCGGCTGCTCCGAGGGGGGAGGAGCCTCCTTTCTTGGAGCCGTATGTGTATGCAAGCAAGTTCTTGTTCCTTGCCAGTTCCAAGCAAGATTGCCTCTGGTGGGGAAGTATGCTAGTGTCATGCGCTCAAGAAGGGGAAAAGTAAGGGGGATAGTGGGGTTGGGGGGGAGATGGTAGATGCCTGCGTAGTGGGGTGAGTAAGTTTCTAAGAGGTGTGGAGGTGGGATGGTGATGGTTGGGTTGGGGAGGTGTGTGTCGTATATTGATTCGAGGGTGTTGGGGAGGGCGGTCATGGCTGTGTGTGAGGGGAAGGCGGAGAGTGCGAGGGGGTTGGCGACGAGGTAGATGTCGACCATCCAGCGTATGCCAAATGGGGTGGGGGTGGGGTGGCCTGTGTGTTGGTCGGGGGGTAGGAAGATGTTTGCGTCGTTAGGAAGGGTGTATACGTGGTGGGTGTATGGGGAGTCAATGTATTTTGATTGTCGGTATGGTGTGTTTGTTGGGATGCTTGTTTGGGGGTGAGGTGTGCGATGGGAGGCGGTTGTGGATGGTGTTAAGGGCCTCGGTTAGGACAGCGGCTAGGAGGCGGATGGGGACTGAGAGTGAGGCGGTGGAACCCGTGTGTGTGGAGATGGATTTGCAGGATTTGAGGAGGAGGGAGGTTGAGGTGGCGCGGAGGAGGACTTGTGGTGATGTTGTGTTTCCAAAGGGGGGTGAGGCGGGGGAGGAGGGATGCGTGTATTCTACGGGGGGTGAATACACAATATGCTTGTTCGTAGGAGTGGAGGTAGATGATGTGGGTGGCTCTGTCCCGGAGTGAGACGAGGAGGGTGTTGTCTTGGCGGGTGAAGTGGTCGCGGAGTGTGGAGGCAATGGGGTTGGTGAGGGAGAGGGGAGGGATGTTGAGGAACATGGTGCCTGCGTCGCGTTGGGCTCGTACCAGGCAACGAAGTGTGGGTGGAGAGTTGCGTGCCATGATGGATTCAGCGGGCCAGTGGGTGTATGTGGTGGATATGGTGTGAATGTGTGCACGAGCCATGTGGCCTTTATAGCCAGGGGTGTTCAAAATTTTGTGGAGGTGGCAGACTGTGAGTTGTGCAGCGTAAGCCTTAAGGGAAGGAAGGCCATAGCCGAGGTCTGAGGTAGGGCGGTGGCGGGTGGTGCGAGGGAGGTTACGCACCGAGGAGACGGCGGAGCGGAGTGCCCGACAGATTTGTCCTTCGAGGATGTCCAGTTGTAGAAGAGGCCGAGTTGTAGGGTGAAGTGCTTGCCGATAAAAAGTCATCGGATGACGCGTAGTCTGCGGGATGGTGTTAGTGGGGAGGTGGAGAGGACGGTTATGAGGGATGCGGTGGTGCGCTTTAGTTCGTGCCAATGCTTAGTGAAGGTGAGGGAGGTGTTGAGCTTTACCCCGAGGACGCGGTATGTGTCCGAGGGGCCGATGGAGGGCATGGGGGCACGGTTTGAGTTGATTGTGATGAATTGTGTTTGGAGGCGAGATGCAAGTAAGGTGATGTTGGCAAGGAAAAGGGCGTTGCCTGAGCGACTGGGGGCGCCGGTAATGCAGTATTTTCGGATGTTGACAGTCATACCTGTGTAGGCACTGAAGAGGGAGAGCTTTCGGAGCTGATACTCGATCTTAATTGCTGCCTCCCACGCCCACGATTGGGGACTCCTCAGCGCTTGCTTGTATAGTACATGTTCTTGAACTATCGGGCTGCTGGTTGGCTGAATAGACGCGGTACTTCCCGGTGTCCATCCATCTCTTGGACCTCTCGGTGAACGGAGATTTTACATTGGACTGGGACACAATGCTGTGGTGAGGCAGTGGATCAAAGATTATCCCTTGGGCGTGGAGTCTCCCCCGAGTGCATGTCCCATTCATCTTACATCGACCCGGAATGCTGCCGCGACTCCCGTAGCGGCGACTCCCCCGAATGCATGTCCCGTTCGTCTTCCATCGACCCGGAATGCTGCAGCGACTCCCCCGAAGGTGTAGTCGCAACCACATCCACAAATGTGCGCGCTCCATTGGAACCACCACGCAATAACCATGACCAGCATGAAGACGAAGGTGGTCCACGGGATCAACTAACACCAGACAATGACCTTGTCCCCGAGCTTGGGTGAGGTTGAAAAGCCTATGGTAAGACCACGACGCGCGACGTGATAGCTCAAGAACGTGGAGCACATTCCTCAGCATGGTAGGAATCTCCTCTCCATCGGCAGCCTTCACACTGATGCGCCGAGCCCACGCCAACAGTGCGGGCATTGATACCCTTCACCAACAACCGGTATGTGAGCGCTCGATACTCACAAAAGTCACGGCGCACACTAGTCATGTGATGGCTGGCGCCGCTGCCGGCCAACCACATCCACGTTTCCCCATCGCGCTCGCAAATGTGCTGAATATCGGAGAATAGCCTCGCAGGGGTGAACGTCACGTCCATAACCGCCGGAAAATGAAACCGGGGAGTCCACTTGCGCAGAGTTACCTCCGGCAATGTTGTCTGGGCACTCGGACCTGCGATGGCCCTTCTTACCACATATATAGCAAACACCACGAAAAACCCTCGCTGCGCCTTTGCCATATGAGGCAAGACAAGAAGTCGTAGCTCGTTGAAGAGATTTCAGTTTGTCTTGGAGCTCGGAGACTTGCCGATTCAAAAGTTCAGTTGCTGCCTCATTATGAGACACTGCAAAAGCCGTTGGCCTTGGATGCTCCGTTGTCTGTGATTTCGCACGACTCTCGATGCGCATGCCCTTTTGACGTAGATCATGCTTGTCGGTACTCATGCTGTGGTTGTGTACGTCTCACGTGTCGGTGATGGAGTGGTATTCGCTGCGCAGGCCGTTCACCAAGTACATGATGATACGCCGGTCGTGGACGACGTCCCAAACTCGGGCAAGCTGTCGTTGCAGTCGAACTAGCCGGTTCAAAGACTGCATGCCGCTCTCGCCGTCCGCTTGCGGCGTCTCAAAGTCCTGCAATAATTCCGTACACCGGTAAATACCATCGTCCTCATAATGATTGACTAACGCGGTCCACGCAGTGTGGCCGCAGGTCCTCTCATCCTCCCTAACATTCTCGACAATGGAAAGATCGTCCTCCGGCAGCGCAAGAATGAATGTGGGGTACATGTCGACTTGTTGTTGAGAGGAAGCGGCAGCATCCGACGACAAAACCGGAGCCCACTTTTGCATCATACCAAATTAACGGAAACGTTTCTTCCACAAATCAAAATCTCGTCTCTCCCCAGTGAACTTTGGTGGTTTTACGGAGTCCATGGCAGGTGCTTCGGATGTACTCTCAAGAGCACCAGAATGTCAGGAAAAATGCCAACAAGAAAAGCACCAAGTACCGGTCAAGAGGCGGGCAACATGGCTCATAAAAGGAGACCACAAAGGACTGACCGAAGACGCAGCTGTACTCCAAGAGTTTATAAATGTAAGGCAATCAAAAACGAGTCTCAGAAGGTCGGTCAAGTGACGTCGTACAGGAGTGATAGTACACTTGTGGTAAGATGCCTTTCCAAAAATTCAGCCGGACCACTATAGGCTTTCACAAGAGAAGGAACGTGGCAGGTTACAAGCTCCGGAAGCGAATAAAATTCTAGAAAGCGCCAAGCTATAACAAAGGAAAGCAAGCCGATCTTCAAGGCACACGAGTCGGTGTTCGGGGGTTCAAGGCTCCAAGCGACACAACCAAGTCGCTACCAGCCGGGTATCGAAATAAAGCTACAAACATAGGCTAGAGCCATCCACTTTGTGAGCCGACCGCACCTCACGTATCGTGCGACACCACAAAGGTCTACCACTCTTCGAGAAGCAAGCTCTTGCTTTCAGTCACGACAAATGGCTCCAGCAACTAGCCGCCTTAGGGGCCCATAACATGTCAAAGTTGAGGGGGCGATAAGGAATGCTTACACTCGGTGAGTGACAATGCATGTCATCTCACTCTCAGCAAGTGCCTAGCACTTGCCTATCACAAAACACGCACTCTCCTTGTTGTGAGCACACGCCAATGTATATTCCAAGCCTTGAAATGATATTATTTGGCTTATCATTTTATAGTACTAAGTCACGGCCGTACTACCACGATGCTACTCGACCAACATTGCTGAGTAGCAACTTTATTACCACACAAAACTATGTCTCTCAGCACCACACGAATTCAATTTTAGTTGTGAACTGAGTAGATGTGAGAGAGGGGTGTCGGCAATGGTACGTGAAGTCTGCCCCATTTTTTTGACTGTGGCCTGGAGGTCACCATGTTTTTGGTGGTGTGGTAGAGTATAGTGATGGTGGAGTCTAAACTGTGTTTTCTTGCATCGGTTCTGAGTGTGGTGTATGTTAGGGTTTTACGAGCAGGGTTAGGCTCGTCAGGTTGTGTAGTATAAGGCCATTTTCATTGTCTTAGGCGCTTCTGGGCATCTCCGAAGATATTGCAATGATATAGGCCATTCGATGCCTGGTACCCGCAGAAAAGTACCGGCTCGTTCACGTCTTTTCTTCGTCGGTACTTGTGAAGTTCGTGACCGCTACTCTGCGTACACCATCTTAGGTCGAGCAGGCCGTTGCTCCTCAGTTTACCGTTCACCCTTTTGATTCATACGTCACCCGTTTGTAACGTACTCTTGACAATACGCATCATATAGCGCTCATGGCTTTGCAATCGTTTTTTTAACACAAACTTCCTTAGGTATTTATTTGTGATATTTACATGAACTCGGATACATGTTCGGTAAATGGCCCAGCACCCGTACCCGCTCTACTTTCTCGAGTCCATAGCTCGAGCAGTCTTGTTTTGACTGTCGGCTTCTGCGCTAACCCCATAGTAATGTTATGTATGCCATAAGATGGCGGGTGTCGAAACATGTCGGGCATGTTACATTAGGTTGATCTGACGGTCCGCGGGCACGAAAAGTATTTCAAAATCATAAGTTAAAAGCAAGTGAAGTGGGGGGTTGTACATTGTATTATAGTTTGAATCAAAAGGAAATAGAAAATGATTTTCATTTTTTTCTAGTAACATCATGAAGGTTGGCCAATAGACTTCTTGCACATGCCATCTACACTCTTCCCCAAAGTCCGCTACTAGCGACACGCATTTAATTACCCGCCACGCACTGCCGACATGGACATGCAACTCGATTGGGGGGTAGAATACTGATTTTCGAACAACACACCACGGAGCGTTGTTCACTTACGTGAGCACTTTTATCAGCACGCCCCGATTATTGTGGGCACACACGTTGAATTTGCAGCCCATATTTTGCATGTCGAAATTCGTGCATGTGCGGGTTATATACCCCTCTATGCGTGGCTCGGTACACGTAGTGTCGCGACAAGCCGGGAGACTACTTGGCACTGGGTACCCAGCATGTTTGCACAATTGCACTATTATCCGCCTAGTGGGTTGCCCCCGGCCGTCTACACAGCGGCGACACCGAGAATGGTATATCGCGTGCACTAGGATTTCTTGCCACGTGCCCGGAAATACAACCAAGGAGCACGGGGAAGGGACCTATTGGGCTTGGGGGGCGGTTGACTTGGAGTTTAGGCACCCTTGCGCGCGGATCGATGGCCTGGAAGTGGAAAATGGCGGGGAGCTTTAAAAGTACCCTAGCACGTGCCTGTATTTGCTTTGCAGCAAATGGCACGGCGCCATACCGTCATGGGGTATGAAATGGACAACGCCGTGAATAGGACCAAGATAGAGCGCTGATTATAGAGCGTATTGGCGGAGCGGGTGTGCGGGTACCACTTGTCTTGGGGTTTCTAGCTCCGCGCGATTGTGGCAGATTTTGAAACCCTAAATTGTATTTGGATGTACAAGGGCCAGGATGACATCGGACGGCGGATTTGACGCAAAAAACCGGCCGACTTGTGTAAGCAAAGATGGAAGCATATATTTGCGATGGGGAAGGGCTTCCATTTGCATCTTAGTTTGCTCGAATCGGACACCGTACGGCAAAGTTAGGCTTTTTTAAGCCTCCAAAGCTGCGGTTTTCCGGCCCCAACCCGACCCCGTCAAGCATCTGAACGGAACATGCCATAACACCCACGTCCTCCCGTATTTGCGGACAACATGCTGGGTTCATGAAAACCGCATGTTCTTTCGCCGATTTCGAAAGTATTCACGAGCCAAAGTGTGGAAAATCCGAATTCCGGTGCGCCCGAATCAGGGTATGCCCAAAAATCGGAGTTGGGCCGCAGACCCTAATACGTTAGATCGTAGCTGTGACGGGCCTTATTTGTGCCTTGCTTCTCCCTTAACTTCACCGTCAACACAAGCTTCGGCCCGCTTTTTCAACTAGATAAAGATTTGTTTAACCCTAGAAGCCCTACATGATAAACACCCGCCCTACGTGTAAGGTCCTATTTCACTAGTAACGGAGCTAATGGGAAGAATGTGGAACCTAGTATACAAAATTCATGCAAAATAAGGGGGGCTCTCTATCAATCCTCTCAGAAGTTGTAGTGGGGTTTTTCCTTCCCCAAGGAGGATATTGAGTAAGTAGGGTTTAGTTATGGGTTTGGTTGGTTGGGGAGGGTTGGAAATGTTGGTGAAGTAGTTATTTGTAAGCGGCGAAGGATTTGATATTGTACATGTGGAGCAAACGGTGGAGCCATTGGACAAAGTAAATGTGAAAGCGGATGATAGTTTGGGGTTTCGGATAATTTGCCGTGTTGGTCAGTTCTAAGGTTGATAAGTGAAGTGATAATGGAGTGGGTGAGGGTGTGGGGTATGCATGTGCGGCTCATGACTATGGGGACTATGTCCACATTGCGCCGGACCAATGTGAGCGGAGGGCGTTTGCAAGGGGGTGTAGTTTTCTATGATGAGGTAGTGGGTGTCCGTAAGGTTGTTTTCTGTGCAATATCTCCATTTTCCAATCAGTATTTTACGGAAAAAGAGTATTTGCGGCGGGAGGAGGTGTGGCCTCTAAGGCGGGGTTCAAGTAGGGTTAGTGTGCCGGGGGTCTGAGTTAGGTGGGTATAATATCATGTGGCGGGACTGCGGGGCAAGAAGTGAGGGAGGAGTGGTCGAAGCCTCCGCCCGCGTCTACTCGTCGGGTGGGCATGTGACTATGATTGTGGGAGGGGGTGTCAAGGTGAGGTAGTGGGTCACTAAATAAGTCGGCTGAGAAAGTTCTAATTGGCTTATTACCGATGTCGACGGTGATGGACTCCCGTTTGTTTGTTCTAGCAGTGAGAGAAGGAGGTGCATGGCACTATTGTGGCGCTAGTGCCGGAGGCCCGTCATTGAGGGGTAGTTTTCCACCATTTGGCCAGTGTTAATGAACTGTCCGCACATTGGGCAATTAAGAGTTTTGTCCCATTGGAAGAGGCGGGTGTTGTGTACGCCCCATATAAACTCCATTATGTATATGAACTGAGTAGATGTAAGGGAGGAGCGTCGGCCACGGTAGGTGAAATGCGCACCATTTTGTTTGGTTGTAGCTAAGAGGTCGCCGTGTTTGGTAGTGTGTTGGAGAGAAGTGATGGCGGAAGCTAAACTGTATTTTCGTGCATCTCTTTTGAGGTTGGTATATACTAGGGTTTTAGGAAGTTTGGTTTGTCAAGTAGAGTGGTGTAAGGTCATGTTCAGTATCCTATACTTGAGTGGTCATCTCATATGTATATTACTTTATAGGGTTGGCCGGCCGCAACCGTGTTTGTAAAGTGGCCATCGATAAATATACCCATAGAGTTGTTGTGTGCTTTGATTTCACCGATGTGGGTGGTGAGACCTGCTGCGGTGCGATTTTATAGTGTAGATATAGAAGAGGAAAGATTTCTGTTTGTGGATGTTGTTACATGATGTTGGGACTAAAGATGTACTCGTGGATGAGCCTGGAGGAGACGTTGTCGGAAAAAAGGGTAGTGTGCCCGAGTTTGAGCCCGAGGTTAATGGCTGCAAGATCGGCCTTTTCAATGGTATGTATGCGTTGGTGGTGTAATGATGACTATGATTGCGAGGGATGTGCGTGAGGATGGGTGGGCAACAGCGGCTGCCAGGGGGACGGAGCCCCCCGTTTTAGAGCCGTCCGTGTAGATAAGTAATTTGCAGTCATGTATGAGAATACACGGGATAGGAAGGTAGTGGTTTTGCATGCGATGGGGGGTGCGTATATAGCTTGATGTACATTAAAGGGTGGGGAGTGATAGATGCCTGCCTTGTTGAGGTTGTATTCCGACGAGGTGAGGGTGGGGTGTGTGCATTTAGTCCGGGAGAAGGGGAGGGAGGTGTCGGGTATTTCTTCCATGGTCCGGCGAAGGGTTTCGAGTGTGGGTAGAGACGGTAAGAAGGGTAGGGCAGGGGTGCTGCAAACGAGGTATATATTCACTCCCCATTTAGTACCGAAGGGGTGGGGGTAGGAATCCATGTTAGTTTAGAGGGAGAAATGTGTTCATATCCGCCGGAAGTTGATAAATGACATGTGTGTAAGGTAACGAGGTGTGTTTTTCGTGGCGGTAGGGTGTGTGTTGCCTGTGTGGGAGCACGAGTAGTGTGGTCGATGGGGTGTGTGGTTCCATTCTGTGGGCTCTTGCTATGGCACGTGCCATGGCACTTCGCATGGGTGTACGGTCGTATTCGGGGTTGGCAATGTTGACCCCTTACATATTATCAAATGGAACTGACAAGCACGATTTTGCTACGTTATTCTGTACCTAATTAGTGCTGATATTTGACTATAAAAGACATCTTTGTACGGGTATTGACAGCTTGGAAAGGAATAGAGTCTGAAGCGTTCATAGTGGTAGACCTGTTAAGAAATGATAAACTCTGTGTGACGTATATAACAACATGGTTTCGCATGTGCCCAAAGCAACATGATTTTGACTGACTAATGAACGTCGGGTCAAAACGGAAAGGTGCGTGAAACGGGGGAGAAAACCAATATAAATGTCGAACGGGTGCTTCGACATGTTCTTCGTTACGCAAGACAATACCGGCAGGAACCCACGATTTACGGGTACGCGGTTCGCGTTGTAACATAAGTTTGGTGTCGGAAGCCTTGGTTCCCCCGACATGCATTACAGCCGCAACGTATCAACCGGGAGCAACGGATTCCATATCGAATCACACAATTCGCGTCGAGCGAACAAATCAACAACAAAAGCGTATGAATATCAATACGTGTCTAAACAAATGAGACACTTTGCCTCGCACAACTAATTTCTAGCACAGTTTTGTTTTTGCTTGCTGCTCTTGTCGTCGCAAGCGGAATCCCTCCTACTTCCCCACCTCCTCCGCTCATCCACCACATTCAACCCGGCATCTACCCACCCCGCATCCACAACACCCCACCCTTCGCCCGCACCACACACATTGAAGCGGAATACCCCTCCTCCTCGGACAACCCCTAACCTCCATGTGACGTCACAAGCATTATCTACAAAGCACAAGGACACTGAATACGGTCAAACACAATGTATGGTTGAAGGGGCCCCGGAACAAATCACGGAATGCTGGGATATCCAAATACAACTTGACGACAGCTTCCGCCTCATCTCCTCCGTCCCCACCTCGGGATGCCTCCCCACCCCCTCCCCCTCCACTTGCTTTATCTGTCACGACCCCCTTCACTCCGACCCCACTTCACCCTGCAGCACTTGCCCGCACTTTGCCATCCACTCCCACTGCCGCCCCGGCCAAGGCCCCGACACGTAGAAATACGACTGGTGCGACCACGTAGCAACACGACCTCACTCGACTACACGAGGTCAAGTGAGCTCCCTGCCTTCAACTCTACGACAACGTCAGTGAGACCCCCTCCGTCCCCCTCCGTTACCTCCTTCAACACCGGCTTTGTTTCATCCACACCCCCCATACTATCCGACCCCGGCCCCACACCATGGCCGCGCCCGCTCATATCCTTCAAACACGACCCTATCAACCCAGATATTGACATGATCCTAATTGTCAAAGTCACCATCCACTCCCACCCCACCCTACCCGACACAAACATCCTCTGCACCCCCGGCGGCCGCGCGGTCATCACTCTCTCCGCCCCCCGCACCCGACACCTATACCAACTTTTCCGCCCATACCTTACACACCGCACATTCGCTGAAGAGGTCTACCACCTCATCACACGACTCGGTTCCTTCTCAGAGATACACTCACCCACTCTAGTGTGACGAGTACAGTCCTGCAACAGTACATTGCAGGACATTGTACAGGTACTCGTTACGGATATCAATTCGTGCTTTTCCACAGGATGGACGTATACTCGTGGGTACGTCGCTACTGCAATAATGTAATGGTGCTGATGCTACAGTACGACCAGTACCTCCCGGTACGTACAGATATGCATAATTAATATAACCAGCCAAATGACGCGCGAGAACGAGCTCTCCAATGCAGAAGGAGCCGCGTCGTGAGACCCAATGCTAGGCAGGCCGCGTCTCGAGGCGGATGACGACGGTTGAGCAGCACTAACGCCTGACACGTAAGCGTAGCTTGCAGGCGTGATTAGTCTGGGCTGAAACCTATTTAAGCCCAGTGCAGTAGAGGGAGGTGACAGAACCTTTTAACAATTCCTTTGTTCATTTACAACATCTACTGCCCAAGTACAGCAGTGAAACATCTTTCATCAATTGCCTCTCGACAACATCATTTGCCATCTTGCAACAACAGAACTAGACAGACTAGAACAGATTTGTGCTAGCGTTTAGCTTTCAGAGGCTAACCGCCACACTGGTTTCGGAGCTCTTTGGTCGACGCACGCTTTCGTTGCTCGTTGATCTGCTCGAAGTTGTTTGCTTGAGTCGAGATGGCTTCTCTCGGAGCTGGACATTACGTGGTTTTGGTAATTCACGTCGGAGGAACTAAATCGTCGGACTTGAAGTTGGTGTTTCAGCGTGAGCCTCGTTCTGGTAGAACTTGGTTCCCTGCTGGCTCTGTCTTACCTAACGAAGAGCCTGTCGACGCTGCTATTCGCGAGTTACACGAGGAGACCGGTCTTGTTCTGACATCGGATGATTTGACGCTGTTGAGTGGTGAACCTGTTAACATTACACTACCTCAAGGACGACAGCTTGTTTACGTGTACT
>JAPMLY010001369.1:0-19631 GCA_026401115.1 Tetraselmis chui
CACAAAACACACACACACTCCTCTCTCGCGAACAACCAAACACGGTGCCCTCCTCGCCCGCGCCGCGCAGGACGGCGCCGATTTCTCTTACCACAAAAAACACTCAACCCTCACAAATATCCAGTTCACACACAAACAAGAATTCATGTGGGGTGTCCACAACACCCGCCTACTTACTCACAACCCCACCCTGCGCTGCCCCCTATGTGGCCAATTCACTAGCAACGGCCACATGGCCGGTAACTGCCCCTCTATGTCTGGTCTAAGACAGGACCGACACAACAGCGCTCTGCAACTCCTACTCTCCCTACTGGAACGCCACAACGGAGGGCGATGGGAAACCATCACCGCAGACTTCGGTAACAAACCCATAAAATCGTTTGATTCCCCCACCCATGCCTGCACCCCACTTGACTGCCACCCACCTCACCCCACCCACATGCCCACCCGCCTTGTCGCTGCTGACGAAGGTCTCTCGCCCGATTCCCTCACCTCGTGCCCCGCCGTCCTCCCACTTGAGATTCTCCCCCCCCCACTTCGTCCCCCTGCACACAAACCTGACTTCATCCGCATCCTCGAACCCCGATTCGTTGGTCACTCCAACGGTCGCCGACGTTACGCATCCATCAAAAAAATCCAGATAGGGGAATGGAAGTACTGCACAGACAATAACCTCTCGCACACAGCTGACCTCATACGCACCAAATACACACCCCTTGCGAACGCCATCAGAAACCACTGGCCAGGCACAGTGGTCGACATCATACCCATAGTCATGAGCCGCACCGGTACACCACACTCCTCCACCATCACGAGTCTCACCTCCCTTCTCACCGCCCGCACCGACCCTCCAGATAAACTCGTCTCCAAAGCACGCCTCGACACATCTCGCATTCTTGCTCAACTCCATACGCATACTGTCCAATGGCTGCATCACCTCCTACGCATATACCGCATCAAGTCCCGCACGACCTCCCACCGCGCATCCGCACATTGCCTCCACGCACGACCCTGAATGCACACAACCTTCGCCTCTACTTGCACCCTCCCCGGGGGGAGTAAAACCCCCGAACACCCTTGGAGAGGTTGGATTAGGTGGTTAACGGTCTAGCCCTGACTTGTAAGTTCCCTGTATGGCATAGTTGGGAGGGCCCAGAGACAACAGCCGACGCATCCGGCTTTTGGTGAAAAACCGGCGCATACGGTACATGTTGTAAACAATTTCAATTTCAATTTCAATAGCAGTCATGGACCAACTAAACCGAAGGCGTGCCAAGCAAAGCGGAAGTGTGGAGGTCCGAATGGAGTTCGCCATGCTGAGCTCCCAACGCATACCTGCTCGTTGGCTCGGGAGTGGCGGATGAGCACCTATACGATGAGCATTGGTGTTCGTGCGAGCTCTTGTGACCGTCCCATCAACAACACAATGACGGTGTGGAGCCGTGAAGTGTAAGCAAACCACATCCCCATGTCGATCTCGAGAAGCTCCAAACCGAATACGGCGGACCTCCAACCGCAAGTCCCACACCTTAGTAGCCCCCTCTTTAAGCATGAACTCTTCAAGCACGTGGACAATCCGATCGTAGAGTTGAATGACGTACCAAGAGCACGGGCACCGGGGGATGTGGTCCATATGCAAAGCATATGCGAAGCGCTCACCCGACATAGAGGTGCTCGATACCGTGGACGGAGATCCAAACCCACGAGAATGTGAGGGAGCTTCATTGCACCGAGGGCACTTCCGAACATGAGAGGCGCATTCCACAGTGAGGCCAAGCACCCGGTGCGGTGCCATCGTACTTAACAATCGGATGGCACCTTGAAACTGGAGTCATGTGAAGCAAAACAGATATCCAAAGCCCCGCTACCCGTACCCGAAATCACCCTCATATAATCCGGTGGGGAAGGTCTGCAAAACGCCAAGAGGTCAAGTTAAGCCCTGGCACGAAAAAATCGCGAAATGCCAGGTTGAATGTGGCCCCCGGAATCTCCCGAGCGAGTGAGAGCATCGGGAGTCGGAAGTTGTAGGCAAGTCAATTGGATAGCGGGTGCCACCGCATTCTTAACCGGAGATACCACCAAGTCAACATCGGGCCCAACATAATCGGAAAGGTCTTGATTTAGTGTGTTAGTCAACACCACGAGACCCGATTCCTAAAACCCGTCCATAGTGGAGATCGTATCATATGAACTGCGCAATTGGACCGCCCACGGTAAAGTTCATGCCCGACAAGGAATGTACATAGGACCTAGCGACTCGGACTCGCAATCAATGATTAGGTTGGCGAGGGTTGCAGTGAATGAAGACCAGTGAGCAAATTCAGCGTCGAACTCGAGGGACGGTGCATTAAGCCCTCCAAATTGCACGGGGAGGGAAAGCCGGCGCTTAGCACAATTCAATTTATCGAAGGTTTGTACGTCATGAGAAACGCCCAAGATTCGAAAACCTGGAACACGAAAGGCCCTATCTGCATGAGCAAGGCACGGTCGGTAGATATTCGGGTGGGGTGCGGAGCAATAGCTCATAGCGGCGTACCTCACACGTGATCATCAAGCGAAAAGATGCATGTGTCCCTCGGAAGTCCGACGTAGCAAAGGAAACGATCTTGTTAAAGAGGAGTTGATGAGCCTCCACGCTGTCTTGCAACCAAGAATGAACATGATTCTCATTGTGCGATGCCGGAGGGAAGTCCATCGCCAAAGGGGCTCCTTGGGTACTAGTACCCGTAACAACGGGGATCTTCGCCCGTTTCATCTCAACAAGTTCATGGGTTGTATGAAGGGGTACCGTGCATGAAGATTTGATTGGTTGAACCCTTGAGCAGCCTTTCCCCAATTCCTCCGTAGCCACCGCAGTCACAGTCGGGATAAAAGGCGTTTTGATCAAATACTTGCCACCGTTTGAGAGGGCTTGGATCGCCGGTAAGTCCTTGCACCGTTCCCCAATATTCAGGAGGGGGGCGGTGATCGCCAAGTTGAACAAAAGCGGGCCATTAAGATCTCCTTGTCGGACACCAATACGAGAGTGAACCGTGCCGTACAAGAGCGAAGCATCGTTGGGGTCGAAATGATACACCGTGGAGTCTCGTGAATGTATCATCTCAACCATAATAGGATGCAAGACGGGATTTTTGTACGACTCCGCAAGGAAACTCCGGCGGGAAATGGTGTTAAAGGCGCTTTCCAAGAATTCCATCTCCAAGCTTAGTAGGTTGTAATGAAGAATAGCTTGTAAGCCTATGCGAGTGGTATGAATGGCTCGCTCGATACCAACATTGGTGAAAACCGATCTTTGTAAAGGGCCCTAGTGGTCGGCCGCAACATTCGCTATCCGTGCAATGGCGTGACAGTGAGCTAACCGCGACACGATGTTGTCATCAACAAGCGGCCGAACTTTAGGAGCCTCACCCCGAAGGCGGGTAGCGTCACGGTCGACACATGTACCATGGTGAAGAGCCCACCATGTCGCAGTCGCCAGAAAATCTGACGTAATATCGGGAATGTTTCCAGTCGAGTAGCGGTTAACCCACTTACGCCATGCCGGAACAATCAAGTCACGGACATATTCCCAACGCCAGCCATCAAAATGGGGGGCTTACAACAGAGGTGTTTTCCTCATGACAAAGAGCATAGACTCCTCCCACATTTGGAGGCTATGTATGATTGCTTATTTTCAAATATTGACATTATTCGCGAAGAGGTTTACGATGTCACTGCTTTTGAAAAACATTTTCTTGCAAGAAAAAACTCATTGCTTTTACTTGTATAAAAATATAAAGTTTATGTATCTAAAGGTACATGTACATGGATTACAAGGAGAACAATTGAGCACGGACACGGAAAATGGGAGGAGAAACAAAAGGGCGAGAGTGACAAGAGTAACATGTACATGTACCGTACCTATACGGTTGTACGTACGTTTTCTCGCCCTTTTTTTTCTGGCGCCCGCCCCGGGCCGGGGAATGGGACGTGCATTTAAACCCTCACCTGCACCCTCTACGTACGGGTACATGTAGTCGCTAAGTGTACCATGGAGTATCGTATATATTTACAAAGCAGGGGGTGAGGCCTTAGCGATGCTTCCCCCGCAACGTCCAACGGTGGCTCGCGCAGGCTGCGTAGCCGAAGCCCGATCAAACAACGAGAAGATTGCTCGGTCCCTTTATTATGCCCTACCCTCGCTCGTACCCTTTTTTGCGTTTGCCACGGACATCTTTCCAAGGCTACAAGCCGACATCAATGAATGCGTAAACTTGCTGCGCTTCGCGATGCTTCCTCGCACGTTATCTAACCGTGCTCGGCCGGAGTCTAGGCATTTTGTATCTCGTCTCGGCCACGGCGCCCTTGCATTTTTAGCTTCGGACCCGCCTACTTTGGTTCGCATCGGCGAGCTCCGTGACAAGTCTCTTGGGCACTACGACGCAGTTTCCGCATCGCGGTCTGTCGCGTCCTCGGCCTCATCCCGCATCCTCTCTACTCTACGCCCCCCCACTCCTTGTGCTTTTTGCCATCTCTTGATTCAAGCTATGCGGGGTGCGTTCGCGTCGGCAGGTGTTGACATGTCGGATGAAGCGTGGGCCACTGCTTTGTGCTGACCATTTGGCTCGATGCGGCGGAGGTGCTTCGGCCCACCCGCTCACTCTTGGTTAGTGACGGCCCTTGCGGAAATCATCTCCGAGGTTCGTTGCGCACTCGGGGTTAGCGTCGAGGTTCTCACAAATCCCAATATGTTAGTTCGACCCCCCAACGGCAACGACGGCCTCCCCGCGGACTTGTGTGTTTTGCACTATAACGGCATCCGAGGCTCCAAACTTGCCCTTGATGCCGTGGTTTTCAGTTTGTTCGGTGTTTCTAGCCCCCCGTCTCCCGAAGTCGTTCTACGCCGTGCTGAGAAGGTCAAGCTTCCATAAGTACTCGTAGGGGGTGAGGAGTCGCCCCGACATCCGCTTCATTCCCTTTGCAATCACGGAATTTGGTACTCTCGGCGGCCACGCCACGGCTTTCTTGACGGAGATGGCCAAGTTGGCAGCCGAATATAAAAGGATTCGTGTGGGCAAGTGTTGGCCTCCTTGCGCCGAAAGGTCTCTCTCGCCCTCCATGTTGCTCACGCGACGGCGTCTTGCGCGGTTTGTCCGCCGCCGCAGACGGTGTGGAGGCCGTTTCTTCCTCGGCTAGGTTGCCTTCTCCTTCCACGGTGCTCTTCACCCGCGCCATAGGCCGCAAGCGTCCCCGTGCTTCCTCGAGCGGCGCGTGAGGCGCCGCTTGTCGCCTCCACATGTTACATTCTCGGCGCTTCCTAGGAGTTTCCTTAGTTTGAGCTACTAGGTTTGTGCACAATGAAGTGCTTTCTTTTGCCGTGCTTTGGATTTTGTGATCCTCTTGTCACTCTTGCCCTTCTGTTTCCCCTCCCTATTTTCCATGTCCGTACTCGTGTTGTTCTTCTTGTAATAAAATTTTAATACAAGGGGATGAGACTCCGTTTGCCAAAAGTGTTGATCGCTAATAGTCTTGCTCGCAATGGTCCTAAGGCCCAGTACAAACGCTAATTGAGAGCATCCCCCTCTAGGGATGGCTTCATACCAAATAATATGACGAGGCACACCAACATACCAAAACATACCAAACGTCCCAAAACCTATGAAAGCGTACAAAAACATATCAAACATTCTGAACGTACCAAAACGTACCGGCATAATTTTCGGTGCATTAGCTCTTATCGGAGGTGCTTGTGCACGTGGAGAGGTGAGTTGACAAGTGCGTGCGCCGAGGCATTGTGTGATGGTTTGATAAAATGCGAGCAATAGTCGCCAAGACTGCGGCATATACAATGTTTACATGTCTTAGGAAACTATACACATTCACTCATAACGTTCGAAACTCTAAACGTAAGAGTACTGACAACGATCTACTATAGCATCCCCTCTTGATCATTTGGAGTTATATGAAATGAAATATATTTAAATTGTTTACAACAATAACCAAGTTAACGGCTGTAGTCTTCGGGCGCCCAAGTGATCAAGCCTCCTAGAGTACCGTTTTGATCTTAGGATATACGCCATGAAACCACTAATCGCGACCTCTCCAATGGCAGTAACAATGCAATCAAATTCATGCTAGTAGACAGTAATTGTGCACTATTATGAACAATAAATTTTCGTTGTTCTCCATGATGCGCAACTTGCTCCAGCCGCTGCGAGGGCGCTGGCTAGCCAAGCTGATGAGCTGGCGCTCGTCGCGGCGGGACTACATGACCTATGCTCCTATACGACTCCGGTCGTGCCGGAGTAGGGAGTGAAAGACAAACGGAATAACCCCTCGCACAAGTCTTCGACGGTCCCGTCCCGATCCGCGCGCTCCCCCGTCCGAGATATTGCTACTCCTCCCGTCGCAGCTCGCCTCTTAGCCTAGACTTCCCTACCCCTCCGGGGACTGGGAAGGAAGGAAGTCGATAGATGCATACAATGTCTGGTTGGCGCTCATGCTTACGCTCCAGATTTTCTCATGTCCCATGTCCGTCTCCGTCTATTTCCGATACCCATCTAATCTTGTGAAATCCGCCCGTACCATCCCCTAGTGGTTTACGCTATCAAAGGGTCGCCTTTGTAAGCATACTCCCGTTGCGATAACCCTAGGCACCCTGCCTTAGGCAGCATGTCGCTAATTGGGTACCGATTGGGGGAGGGGTTGGTCGAACTCGCTGATCGAGTCGCCGCTCCACAAAAGATATCAAGTGCGGAAGTGTTTATTCAAAACCCTCCGTACTGGGTTTTTCTGGCGGCGGTCGATCCTGTGGACCTCCGCCGCTAGACCGAGTCACTCCCCCGGCTGCGACCCTCTTCCGTCCTGCGTAGCTTCGAGCCTCGCCCCTAGGGAAGACTCAAATCTCATTGGCTTGACGATTGCTAGCGAACGCATGGCCATGGCGCTACTTGACACATGTCCCCCGCCACTTCTAACAACCGCGTCCCACCGTTGATCCGTCCGTACCCCCATTCGCCAAAAACATTTCGCAGACGCCGCCCCCGCCCCCTTGTCGGGAGAGTATCTGCGAATTGAAATTGAAATTGAAATTGTTTACAACATGTACCGTATGCGCCGGTTTTTCACCAAAAAGCCGTATGCGCCGGCTGCTGTCTCTGGGCCCTCCCAACTATGCCATACAGGGAACTTAAAAGTCAGGGCTAGACCGTGAACCTCCTATGTCCAACCTCTCCAAGGGTGTACGGGGGTTTTACTCCCCCCCGGGGAGGGTCTGATGCGGAGTGATGGTGGTGTGCATTCATGGGCGTGCGAAGGGGCCATGTGCGGAGGCGCGGCGGGAGGTCATGCGGGATTTGATGCGGTATATGAGGAGGAGGTGATGCAGCCATTGGACAGTATGCGTATGGAGTTGTGCAAGGATGCGAGACGTGTCGAGGCCTGCTTTGGAGACGAGTTTATCAGGAGGGTCGGTGCGGGCGGTGAGTAGGGAGGTGAGACTCGTGATGGTGGAGGAGTGCGGTGTACTTGTGCGGCTCATGACGATGGGAAGGATGTCAACCACTGTGCCTGGCCAGTGGCTGCGGATGGCGTTTGCAAGGGGTGTGTATTTGGCACGTATGAGGTTAGCTGTGTGGGAGAGGTTGTTGTCTGTGCAGTACTTCCATTCCCCTATCTGAATCTTTTTGATGGATGCGTATCGTCGGCGACCATTTGAGTGGCCCACGAATCGAGGTTCGAGGATGCGGATGAAGTCGGCTTTGTGTGCGGGGGGTCGTAGCGCGGGGGGGGAGAATCTCAGGTGGGAGGACGGCGGGACACGAGGTTAGGGAGTCGGGTGAGAGACCTTCGTCAGCAGCAACAAGGCGGGTGGGCAGGTGGGTGGGGTGAGGTGGGTGGCAGTCAAGTGGAGTGTGGGCATGGGTGGGGGAAGCAAATGATTTTATGGGTTTGTTACCGAAGTATGCGGTGATGGTTTCCCAGCGTCCTCCGTTGTGGCGTTCCAATAGGGAGAGAAGGAGTTGTAGCGCGCTGTTGTGTCGGTCCTGTCTTAGGCCGGACATGGTGGGGCAGTTACCGGCCATGTGGCCGTTGCTAGTGAATTGGCCACATAGGGGGCAACGCAGGGTGGGGTTATGAGTAAGAAGACGAGTGTTGTGAACTCCCCACATGAATTCTTGCTTGTGTGTGAGTTGGATATTTGTAAGGGTTGAGTGTTTTTTGTGGAAAGAGAAATCGGCGCCGTCCTCCGCGGCGCGGGCGAGGAGGGCACCGTGTTTGGGAGATTGCGAGAGGGGCGTGTGTGTGTGTTTGGTGCTGTAGGTGTGTGCGTCAGCTTTGAGGTTGGTGTATCTGTAGGGTAACGGGTCCCCTAGGGTTTGTGGAATGAGGGTGTATGGCCAGGTCCATTGGCCTATCGTGACCTCGGAACATGTGGTGTATGTAGTGTCGGGTGGGTGACCGTCCGCTACTTGGTTGGCGAGGGTGTCTGCGAGGTCGTTACCTAAGGAGTGGTTGTGGGCTTTGATTTTGCCGAGGTGTGTACGGATGCCAGCGTCGCAGCGGGTTTTAAGGGTGTGTGTGATGGATAGGAGGGTGTCGCGGTGGATGTTGTGTCTGTAAGCTGAAGGGCAGTTTAAGTATCCTTGTATGAGGCGGAGGGAGCGCGCACTGTCTGTAAGGAGGTGAGTACGGCCAAGTTGGAGGCCTATGTCTATTCCAGCTAATTCAGCGCGATTTATTGTGTGCGAGGGAGGGGTAGAGGTCGCCAGGATTTTGATTTTGGTGTCCGAGGCGGGGTGGGTAGCTGTTGCTCCGAGGGGGGACGAGCATCCTTATTTCGAGCCGTCTGTGTAGACAAAGTCTTGCCAGTTCCAAGCAGGGGTACCTCTGGTGGGGTGGTAGGTTAGTTGCATGCGTTCCGGGAGGGGGTATGTGATGGGGTGAGTTGGGTCTGGGGGGAGGTGGTATATGCCTGCTGAGTGGGGTGAGTATGTGTCGAAGAGGTGGGGAGGAGGGGGGGTGATGGTGGGGTTGGGGAGGTGGGTGTCGTAGATAGATTCGAGGGTGTTGTGAAGTGCCGTCATGGCTGTGGGTGGCGGTAGGGTGAAGAGTGCGAGGGGGTTGGCGACGAGGTATATGTCGACCATCCATCTCGTGCCGAATGGGGTGGGGGTGGGGTTGCCAGTGTGTTGCTCGGGGGGTAAGAAGGTATTTGCGTCGTTGGGGAGGGTGTAAAGATAATGGGTGTATGGGGAGTGTATGTATTTGGAGTGGCGGTAGGGTGGAGTATCTGCGAGTATTCAGTCGCGAGAAAAACATATCTGGCCGGCCGAGCGGGATATCTTAGTGTCGGAGTACGGATATTTTGATTTCCGAAACCCTCCGTACATGGCTTCCCGGAAGCTCTTGATCACGCGGATCGCAGCTGTCGGTAACTCGTTTAGCCCCCTATCGTGCCAAGCGTGGCACGGCTACATGGTTACTAGCGCCCATCGCGTGGAGGTCGAGGTAGGTGCTGACGGGCCTGCAAGCGCACCCCCCTCCGGGGCCCCCGCCGCTGCGCCGCCGGCGGGCGCCTGCACTAATATAGATAAACTACGCCTTACTTGGCGCCGCTCCCAATCTTCCATGGAGCGCTTGAAGATCATGTTGTGCTTCGGCTCCGGCATTGCCTTTGTCAATCCATTTGCTAGCATGTCCGGAGTGCTTACCGATACAACTGCGATTGTCTTCGCATCCAACAGCTCTCACATGTAATGGTGCTTGATGTTGATGTGCTTCGTTCAGTTCGAAGCCATGGGGTTGTTGGCGAGCTTGACCGCTCCTTCGTTGTCTTCATATGTTATTGTGGCACCGCGTTGTTGTTGCCTTTTTGGTGGACATCTTGCATTAGTTGCCGGAAGTGCACAACGCTCTACCCGTCACGGTTGACTGCTACATACTCCGCTTATGTGGTGGAGAGAGCCACCAATTCATGCTGATTGGAAGTCCAACTGACCGCTCCAGCGTTGAGCATGATCTATTTTCGTGATTGCGATCGTGTGGTGGTCGTGTCCGTGGGCAAGTCTGAATCTGAGAACACTGTGGCGGTTAGCCTCTGAAAGCTAAACGCTAGCACAAATCTGTTCTAGTCTGTCTAGTTCTGTTGTTGCAAGATGGCAAAAAGATGTTGTCGAGAGGCAATGGTGAAAGATGTTTCACTGCTGTACTTAGGCAGTAGATTTTGTAAGTGAACAAAGGAATTGTTAAAAGGTTTTGTCACCTCCCTCTACTGCACTGGGCTTAAATAGGTTTCAGCCCAGACTAATTACGCCTGCAAGCTACGCTTACGTGTCAGGCGTTAGCGCTGTCTAACCGTCGTCATCTGCCTCGAGACGCGGCCTGCCTAGCATTGGGTTTCACGACGCGGCTTCTTCTGCATCGAAGAGCTCGTTTTGGCGCGTCATCTGGCTGGTTAGATTAATTATGCATATCTGTACGTACCGGGAGGTACTGGTCGTACTGTAGCATCAGCACCATTACAATATTGCAGTAGCGACGTACCCACGAGTATACGTCCGTCCTGTGGAAAAGCACGATTTGTTATCCGTAACGAGTACCTGTACAATGTCCTGCAATGTACTGTTGCAGGACTGTACTCGTCACAACACCTTGATGTCGACGACATTGTCCTAAGATGGCCTTCCGTAGGTGATTCACATGGGCCTTGTCTCATTGAGGAAGCGTGGTAGGCATTTGAGTTACTTCATGTGCAATTGCGTGGGAGTTATCTGCCGCTTAATAATGATACTGACCGCGAATGTAATGTCCGGTCTTGTACACATGCATAAGAAGTTCATTGACCCGAGGATGGCACGGAAGGTCTCGTGTTCCAGTGGCGACATGGTCACTTTGTCATGGTGGGATGCGACCTCTCCATCTCGATAGTGAGCGGGTGCCATGGGCACCTTGGAGGGTGTAATGTGTAGCATGTCATACTTCTCAAGGAACTCCTCGGTGTACTGCTCATGAGAGAGGCGAATGACGCCAACCCTTAATGTTCCTAACGATGTCCATCACGAGGATGAACTTGGCCTCACCGAAGTCAGTCATGCGGAATTGTTCCCGATGGCCCGCTTTGCCGACTCGACGATCCACTTGAGGGAATCGAAGATGTTCATACTGTCGTCAACGTAAACGAGAACAATGCATGTACCATGCACTTGATGGTTCATGGTGTAGAGGATGGTGACGGATGTCTCTCGTATGAGCCCAATGGAGGAGAGGGTCTGGTGGAACACCTTGCACCATGCACATGAAGCGTGTTTCAGCTCATAGATGCTCTTGAGCAGTTGAACGACCCGAAATGTCCCATCCTCTGAACCTCTAGGCTGGCGCATGTAGATCTCCTTCTTGAGATCAACATTGAGGAATGTTGTCTCAATGTCCGCCGAGTGCATATTCCGCTTGGCAGCAATGGCGAGGACTGTGCGCAAAGTGCTGAGCTTGACAAAGGGGGAGAACGTCTTCGAATAGTCGACTTTCGTGCGATCCATGAATCAATAGGCAACTCGGCGTGCCTTGAACCGATCGACTGAGCCATCTAGTTTGGCCTTCACCTTGGAGACCATCTTGTTGCCAATTACGTTACGTCCGAGCGGCAGGTTCTCCGTAGTCACTGTCTTCTCAATGTGAAGAGACACCAGCTCCAACCGTGTGGCGTTTCGCCAAGCAGCAACATACTTGATTACTAACCCATGCTCGATGTCAATCGGCACCGGATGTGCGCCGCAGGTGGGTACGTCTTGGGCTCCTCGTCGGGGGCTAGGGGCCCCTCATACCATGTAGAACGGGGAGCCGGTCGAGCGGGTCGTAGAGGCTTGTTTTGCGTGAAGACTCCGGCCGTCATGTTGGCCCCTTGGACATGTGCAGCGGCTGCAAAGCAAGAAGACGACTCGCGAGCATTGTTGTCCGATGGAGCGTCCTCTGGAGTGGTTGTATCCTTTGCGGCATCCTCCCGGGCCGCGAAGGTCTTGGTAGTGTGGTATGCGTGGTGTCGGCGCAAGACAGATTGGTGTTTGTACCCTCCCCATATTCGATACAAGAAGGTAAAGAGGCTTGAGAAGTGTCAAAGACGATTGGCGGGGTCGATGGATCATGTGCGGGTCGGGACTCGACAAAGGCGTTGTGAATGGAGCATACAAGCTTTCCGGTGGCAAGGCTGAGAGTCCAATAGCCCGAGCCATCGTCGCAGTACGCAATTAAAATGCGACGAAGGGCTTTCGGGTAGAGCTTCTCCATGTAGCGATCCTCCATGCGGAGGTAGGCAGTGCACCCGAAGACTTTGAGGCGAGAGATGTTAGCAAGAACGCCATGAAGTAGCGTGTAAGGGACGCCACCGGAACCGCCTGAGGCGGCGGGTGTGGGAAAAATGTTCCGCAAAAAATCTGATTTCTAATTTTCGCCGTGCGCATGGCGAGACCCCAATATTGGGGCGGACATTTGTCTTGTTGCAGCATGGCAGTAGCTGAATCTACGCGAGTGGCCCATTGGCGTTCCATTTTAGCGAGTTCATTGTGATTGTAGGGCGCCGTAAGCAAGGCGGTAAAACGCAAGGAAAACTCTAAAAGACCATGGTGCGGCACGAAACGTCAACGTAATTGGATTGCAATCGAGCTTGATAATCGGACGAAAGGCACAACCATCATGAAGGCGAGATTGCAAGTTCTTGATGTCTGTGAGAACAAAGGAGAGGGTGGAGACAATTACTTACTTGTTCAGGAGGGCAAGGAGCCACATGTAGTTATAGAAGTGATGAATTGATGAATTACACCGAGCATGTATTTGGCTCCGCCCGGCCCCGCATGCTTGAGTGGGCCGAAGATGTAATAGCTAAATGCATGAAAGCAAGCTGTCGGCTTGGTGCCTTTTTAACGGATGATAGCCGAATGGTGCAATTTGGCGAGAATGCACGTCATCGAGAGAACAATTTGTCAAGAAATGCAAAATGAAACTGCTGCTCGACCTTCACGATGTACGGCCCGCTCCCACCGAACCGGGGTGCTAACATGCCTAGGCCGATCGGTGTTCGAGAGGGGCGACGGACCAGCCTTATATCACTCCCGCGTGACTTCGGTCTTGCCGGAGAAAGGCGGGGAAAGACTAGCGAGAAAGCCCTTTTCACGCGGTCGTTCGTCGATCCCGCCGTCTCATCCCGTAAGTCCCGCCCCAAGGTCGTAGCCGCTCCTCCCGTCGCGACTTTCCTCCTAGTCGAGGTCCCCCGTCGCCTCGAGGGCACATGGGGGGGGGGGGGGGGGGAGGGGCAAGACTACCACACAGAAAAAGCTAGCGCTCCTGCAGCCGCGCTGAAAAGTTTTACTGGCCATTTCCCCGGCTTTTTCCTGTCTAATACCCGAGTACATGTATGAAAAGCCAACAAGCGGCCGTACCCTTCGTTCACTGATCGCGCGTCCATCGGGCACCCTTGTTTTGAGTGCGAGCCTCCGCGTTGACCCAAGCTCGCACTCTCTAATAGTAGGTGTGCATGTCGATAGTGGGTAGCGGTGGGGTAGGGTATGGTCACCATTGCCGGATCCAAAAAGGCCGCGGGGGTACCGACATTATCGCAAAACCCTCCGGTCATGGTTTTCCAGCGGCGAATGATCCTATGGATCGCTGCCGCCGGACCACGCCGCTCCTCCCGTCGCGATATTCCTCCTAGCAGTTGGTGTCGTGTTGCCCTGTTGTAAGTAATACCGTATACGTATTAGTTGCAAATAGCTATTGTAAGCTACTCTAGATATGATTAGTACATGTCTAGATCGGACATACCGATAAACTGTTTGACTCGGTACAGAGCTGTCGCTAGGCTACAGCTCTCACACTTCTGTTGTCCCGACACCACGCCTGTAGGCTGGATGTCGCCGTAACTGTTCCGTTTGCGGGACTGTGACTGTAACTACGTTTGCGTAAGTTATCTTCCACACTAACTGTGTTTGCATGGTTCAATAGGTTATGGGCCCCCGCCTCACGTCACTCACGCGCGACAACCTGGTTCGGCGAGCTGCGATCGACAGCTCTCCCGCAGAAGGCAAGTTTATCTAGACACCTAGTACTTTCAACTTGTAGTCGGCGGTATCGCCAGTATACACTGCGATTTAAAACCCGCCACCACCCCTCTTAAGTCAGCCACTCGACGGCGATAGCCAGCCACCCACACCGATGCACTCGTCGTGTGTGGACAAGGTGCACACATGTCCAAGCTGGAGAACGGGGGGGCGCACCATCGGGTGAATACGCATCCACAGGTTGCACGCCAGCCGTAGCTTACTTTTTATTTTTATATTATCCTAGCGACTCAGCCACTAGCGCAGCGCTCCACCTGTCCTGGCCTTGGCCTCGACTTGTGCCCCACACTGGGTGGAGGATACAGAGAAGGTGCTCTGAGACACCCCGGGGCTACAGGCCGAGGGGTCGGCGGGCATCAGGCCGTCTCTTTGAAACCGCTGCTAGGCACGAGTCCGGCTAGCGGTTTTTACCGCTGCTTGTTTTTTATTCAGCTCTTTCTTTTTCGCCCTCTGTCGAAATGGCGCCGAAAACTCCGCCTGTTTCACCTCCTGACTCCCCTGACTCATGCTCTCAATAGAGCAACCTCGATCCCCCCCCCGGATACTCTAGCGCTGCTCGTTGCGCAAGTGGCGCGCATAACAGCTCGTCTCGACTCGCAGTCGGCCGAGGCTGCTGCTGTTGCTGCTGCGGGTGCTAATCCGCACCCCCCTGTCGCTCAGCGCCGCCACGATGCTCAGCTCGAACCCGTCCGGGACAGCCACGACGTGCACACCCTCCCCCTGCTTGAACATCCCCAGCCTGGATACGTCCCCCCGGACGCAGAAACAGTCTTCGCTGCTGCTACTCATGCAGCTCCTGTTGGCGACCCCACAGTCGCACAGCGCCGTCACGATGCGCCCCGCGAGCCCTCGCGTGCCGATGCGCACCACGACCCCTCGCGTCACGCCCTCCAGGTTGATCACCTCCCACCACCTCCCCCCTTCCACCCCGCTGGATATGCCCTTCACCACCCCGGCCCTCACATCCCGGAGGCGCCCTCTCACCTCGTTCCCCCCTACCGTGACCACCCGCACTCGTACGGCCCGCCGCGTCCCATGGCCGGCCGCTCTCCCTTTCCCGGTGGCCCACCTCCTCCCTTTCATGGCCGGCACTCTCCCCCAGTCCAACATGGCGACCCCGCCACCCGTGGCCGTCGTCGCCCCACTATTGACCCGGTGGTCATCGGCCGGGCGGCACACGAAGCCCCCGGCTTCGACAAGGACGCCCTCAACCGGTCCATGAAGATGTCGGTCCCCGTCATGGGCCCGACCACGGACTTTAAGCAATGGAAGAGGACCTTCCTTAATTTCCTCTCCATCAAGGCCGCATACCTCATTCCACAGCTGGCCATACGCGACTCCGGCGTTTGGCTCGACGAACCAGCACAGCACTACGCCTACACGCTGCTTCTCCATGCAGCCAGCGCGAATAAGCGCGCTGACCAAGCGATGAAATGCGTTTCTCCAGCCCGCCCTGACTGCGCCGCTGCCGCGTGGGACATCCTGTGTGAACGCCTCGACTGTCGGTCTTTTGCTCGCTCCTTGTCCCTCCTGGACAACCTGACGGTCAGACAGCGCCATGGTCAGTCACTCAGTGACTATGTCCACTACATGCGCCAGACCTTTGACGACTACAACGACACATGCCAATTGGTTGATGGCTCCGTTGCCATCCACCCCCACCACCTCGGTCTCCTCATGCTGCGCGGTATTTCCAGCAGCGGCCCACACGGTCAGGCGAAGCAATGCGTCATCAACGCCTTTGACACGGACTACATCATGTCGGCTGATGAAGTGATGGCCAACATTCTCCACCTCGCGCACAACATGGACGACGACCCTGCCCCGGACACACCCGCTCCGGCCATATCACCCCCTCCCATCTCCGCGTTCGTCGCTGCGGGCCGCGGCTCGCACAGCGGTCGAGGCCCACCACACCGTAACCCTCGCGGCCATCGACCCAACAAGTGTGGCGTTTGTGGCAGCCTCAACCATCTCATGTCCGCCTGCACTGCCACGGATGACGCTATCCTTAAGTGGAATCTCGCCAAGCGTAGGATGACAGTCCAGAAGTACGGCGCCGCCGACGGCACCCCCTCTGCTCACGCTGCGCTGCTGAGCGACGTCCCTGCCGACGACGCCCCCGCCGATGACACCGACTGCCTACCCACCCTCGAGGACTGCGCTGATGACTACGATGACGACGAGGTGAGTGTCCCATTCAGCTCTGTGGCATTCTCCTCTTCCCTCGCCCCGGGTCGTAACATGTCACAGTTTTGGGTCGTTGATTCCGCCTGCTCGATTAACCTCACCGCGTTCCGAGATGACTTCGTGAAATTCACGCCCCCCTCCGCTCCCTCTCGCGTGGGCGGTGTCGGCGTTGACGTTAAGGGCAGTGGCTCAGTGCGGATTTCTGTCAGACTTGCCTCTGGCCAGCTCATTCACCGCACTGTGTATGCACTCTACACCCCTGACCTATCATCTCGCTCCGCACAGCGTATCGGCAGACTACTTAGTGTCAGCTGGATGCAAACTCACAGCGGATGTGAATTCATCTTCCCCTCCAACTCTGACACTGGTTTGCTTTTGGTACCCACAGGCATGGGTGTGCTAGAACCGTCCGGAAACGGTCTCTACCTCCTTCCCCACCAGCCGGACCTCCCTTCCAGCCCATCCGCACCGGCGGAACTTGACGCCTCACCTCAAGTTGCCCTTACTGCCCAGTGTGATCCCGTCCTGTGGCACCGTCGGTTTGGCCACCTCAACATGCACAGCCTTCAGGCCCAGCATAATCACGGTGTCCCGACTAGCCATGTGTTAGCTAGCGCTGTAACCAAAGTTTCTTGCGACTCTTGCTTACTTCACAAAGCCACAGCTGCACCACGCAACACAGCCGCTTGCGCGAAGCCATCCCACCCCCTCCTCAACCTGTCCGCTGACCTCTGGGGCCCGGTCAATGTCCCCTCCCCACATGGCCTCCGTTACTGCTTGCTCGTCATCGACCACCACACCAACTACATGTGGGTGCGGTTCCTTAAGTCTAAAGACGACGCATGTTCGGAATTGGAAACCATCCTCTTGGACATCAAACACTTGCATGCCCGCCATCACTCCCAGACGGGCGCGTTCGCACCGGTCCTCAAGTTCCCAACGCCTCCAAGTTCCGCGTCTTCGGCTGCGCCGTTTTCGCCAAGGTCCCCGACAAACAACGTCGGAAACTCAGTGAAAAAGCATTTCGCGGCGTCATGGTGGGCTATCCCCCTGACGCACCCGGGTATCGTGTCTACAATCCGGAAACGCGTCGCATCACCATTTCCGTACATGTTGTCTTTCAGGAAGACACCCCAGGCTTCGACACACAACCCTCCGTCGACTCGGCCATCACCGACTCTTCGGAAGACGTACCCGCAGACTCACCCCTATCCCACCCCATTGACCTCACATTACCCACAACCCTACCCCCCCCGGCAGCCCCTCGCCATGCTCGGCTCCGCTCCCACCCCATTCGCTACGGCGATATGGTTGCCCACTTGTCCGACTACCCACCGACCCTCGTAACGGCGTGTTGTGATCCTGAACAAGGCAAAGCTCAAGAGGACATATTTGAGCACCCTCATGTCCCCGACCTTGTCACGGGTCCCCCACACACACATGCCGGCACGACCCCTACTGCCGTCGCCCTCCTCTCCGCTCGAGAGTGTGTGAAACCAAAATCCTACCGGGCTGCGCTGGACAGCGCCCAAGCCCCCCAATGGCAAGCCGCTATGCAACAAGAGTATTCCTCCCTAATCAGCAATGGCACATGGGACCTTGTGGACCTCCCCCCAAGCCGCATGGTCGTTAACAACATGTGGATCTTCAAAGTCAAGTCGGATACAGCCGGCGACGTCTCCCGCTTCAAAGCGCGGTTCGTCGCCAAGGGGTGCAGTCAACGCGCTGGACCGGACTACACGGAGACCTTCTCCCCGGTCATCCGCATGGCCAGCCTGCGTCTCTTCCTAACCATCGCAGCCGCCCGCGACCTTGAACTCTGCCAGCTTGACATCGACACAACGTTTCTCTACGCCCCCATCCGGGAGGATGTGTATATCCGCCAGCTTCTCGGCTTCACCGATGGAACGTCCAAGGTTTGTCACCTCAAGCGCTGCCTCTACGGCCTTAAGCAGCCCCCCCGCGAGTTCAACATGCTACTTCGTGCATGGCTCGTCGACCATGGATGGCAACAATGCGTCTCCGACCCGTGCATCTACATCTTCCGCACCGGCCACGTTTTCGCCATGATCGCCCTGTACGTCGATGACATTCCCGCGGCCTGCAATGATGCCACTTGGCTCGCATCGTTCAAAGCCCAACTCGGAGCACGGTTCAAGATCAAGGACCTAGGCGACCTCTCCCAACTCCTCGGCATGCACATTACCCGCGATCGCTCCACGCGCACAATCTCGTTGGACCAGTCCAAGTACCTGCGCGACATCCTCGCCAAGTACGGCATGTCCGACTCTAAGCCGTCGTCACTTCCGATGGACCCGGGCTTTCTCGCCGGCCTTGCAAACTTTCATTCGCCCTCTCTCACAGGGGTGGCCAAGGACGTCTACCCCAGCCTCCTGGGCAGCCTCCAGTACGCGGCCGTGTGTACACGCCCCGATGTCTCCACGGCGTTGAGCATCCTCGGCTCTGCCCAAGCCTCACTCACCGAGGCACACTTGCAGGCTCTGAAAAAGGTCCTCCACTACCTCCATGGCACCATCGACATGCGCCTGACGTTGGGGGGGGGCGTGGACCACAACCTCCAACTCACAGGCTTTGCCGACGCTGATTGGGCCAACGACAACAGCACCCGCAAGTCTCGCTCCGGCTATCTCTTCACCCTCGGACGCGGGCCAGTCAGTTACAAGTCCAAACAACAGACTTGTAAGTCTCAATCCACGTGTGAAGCCGAGTACTACTCTGCGGCTGACGCCACCAAGGAGGGACTCCACCTCCGACAACTCATGGGGGAAATCTTCAACTCCCCCATCACCGAAACCACCACCATCTGGGAGGACAACCAAAGCGCCATTGCATACTCCCAGAATGCCTTGGTCACCGAGAAGACTAAGCACATCGGTCTGAAGTGGCACTTCCTCAAAGACCACGTGGAGCAGGGAACCATCAAGTTAAGGTACCTCCCCACTGACCAGATGGTGGCTGACATGCTCACCAAACCCCTCCCAGGACCTGCACTGGCAAGACACCGAAGTGCGATCCTTGGAGGACAAGACCCAATGCAACGCTTCATCCCGTAGCTACCTTCAGGGGGAGTGTTGTAAGTAATACCGTATACGTATTAGTTGCAAATAGCTACTGTAAGCTACTCTAGATATGATTAGTACATGTCTAGATCGGACATACCGATAAACTGTTTGACTCGGTACAGAGCTGTCGCTAGGCTACAACTCTCACACTTCTGTTGTCCCGACACCACGCCTGTAGGCTGGTTGTCGCCGTAACTGTTCCGTTTGCGGGACTGTGACTGTAACTACGTTTGCGTAAGTTATCTTCCACACTAACTGTGTTTGCATGGTC
>JAPMLY010001369.1:19654-27154 GCA_026401115.1 Tetraselmis chui
CAGGGGTGAGATTAGGAGATACCAAGTCAATCTCAAGCGGCGCCGGGGGGCGCTCTTCGGCCCGTCGGCACTTACCTCTACCTCCACGCGGTGGGCGTTTGTAGGCATGTAGCTCTGCCAAGCCTTTCGCGATTGAGATAAAAAATGGTACCGGCTGCTCAATCCGCGCGATCAACATTTGTCGGGAAGTCATGTAGTCATGAAATCATAATATCCGTAAAAAAGCGCCAAGATCTCCCGCTCGGCCATTCCGATGTGTTATTTTGCGACTGAACACTCGCGGCTGCTCTCCCGGCAAGAAGGCATGTGGGATGCCTGTGAAATGTTTTTTGGCGAGAAGGGTACGGGCGGATCAACGGTGTGACACGGGTGTTGGAGATGGCGGCGAACATCCGGGAAGCAATGCCAAGGAAGGGAGCTCGCTCGACGTCGACGAGCGCTCATGAGGTCAAACATACCCATCCCGGGGGTGGATTTCGACACCAACAGCAAGGAGCACAGCCGTGGCGAGAGGAGTGGCACGGTCTAGCGGCGCTGGTTTTAGATCGGCCGCCGACGGAAACCTATACATGGTGCTTCGATTAAAAACCCGGCAATTTTTAGGTCGGAGCCCCGAACTAACTTTCCCACCGAACCTCTCCTCTCGTCGGTACCCACCATCAGCACGAGTGCCTCAAACAGTGTGGCAGGGTTATTTTGATAGCATACCGCCCCCGTAGGCGCCCCCTTGGCAGCGTAAACCACAAGGGAAGGATGCGGGTGGTATCTTACGGATCAGTCGGTGTCGGAAACAATTGGCAGGCGACCGGAACATGACATACGCGACGGGAGTAACGACATGCGGCAACCAACTGTGGCTATGGTGTTCTCGTCCCCCTTACCCCAAAGGGAGGAGGAAGCCTATGCTAGGTGAAGAGCTGCGACGGGAGGAGCGGCCATTATCTCGGACGAGGGTTTGCGTTGATCAAGTCGGGGCTTTCGACGACCTAAGCGAAGGATTTTTTGGCTGCATTCACCCCGAGCTCCGGCACGACCGATGTTACACATGGGCCTACTAGGTCAGGTATGCCCAACTCGACCATCATAGGCTGATGAGCTAGGGTGATCAACGCCATCGAGCTGCATGAGCGGGTCGCGCATCGTGGAGATAGCGATATAACTTATTTCATATTTTCTTTCGTAGGGATAGACCGTGCATGCCCATGTATGATCTATAGTATGTTGTTTATGCCGACGGAAATGGATATGGGCAAGGAGACCCCCAGCGTCAAACCCCACCCCTAAATCCTGGGTGGCAGTATTGGATATGCCCTTAGATAGCATCCGATTTATCGGTACGTGTTTCAAGAAATATCAAACATCAAATTTAGGTAAAATCTCGCCTCCCAAAACCACACCTTACCGGGTAGAGCTTCATGTTGCACGACGAATTGAGTGTCGCCCGCCGAAGCACTTCCAACGGAAAGTAAAATCACGACGCAATTCCAATGTCCCAAAGAAGCCATTGTCAGCGTAAGGTCGAGCAGTCTTCAAAAGTCTCGCAAATTTGAGCGTGCAGATCCAAAACGCTCCGAAACTAGTAGGATATGTCGCTAAGAGAACAAACCGTGTAACAATGAATAACGGCTAATGCAAAAAATAGCGTGCGAGAGCGTAAATGTTTGCAATGTTGCTGAATGTAAATAAAAAGAAAATATGAAAAGTGACTTGTCGCCTCTCTACACTACGCTGGCTTTAGTAGCCCAACCTAGTTTGCCTTGAAGCGTTGAAGCTTCACGCGACCCTCGGAAGCTCGTCCCATGTCACGTGCTCACCATCGCCTCGGACGAACGTGATGAGGCGTGTCGTACCGCTCAGGTAATCTCTCCATTAAGCACGCTAGAAATGAATTGGGATTTGAGGAAATTACAATGGCTGTTCAACTGCGGGTGTTCACTTCCTCGGAGTGTACGGAATGCAAGTAGTAGCGAAACGTACGGGTCCTACACATAGATGTTCTGCAATATGACAATACTCGCCACAATATCCCCTCTCTTTCCGTATGTCTCTTTCTCTCCCTCCAACTCCCCCGTCCTCCTCCTTTCTCTATCTCTCCTTCTCTACACCCCCTCCACCCCCCCTTGTCCCCCTCCCCCTCTCCCCTTCTCTACCCCCTTTCCCTACCACTCCCTCTTCCTTCTCCCCTCCTCTGACTCTCTCGCCCCTTAGCTCCCTTCCTTCCTTTCCCCCTTTCTCTCCCTTCTATCTCTCCCCTTCCACTCCCATTTCTCCCCTACTACGTTTTTCAGCATTTTCAGCTATAAGATGACAAGTATTGGTATTGGTATAATTAAGTACCACAGTTGATATTCAATATCTATATAGTCTCGCTCACATCATTTATTCCGATAGTGTATGATAATGCCATACATATTTACGTAACTACTTCTACCATAAATACTTATGTACCCATTCGAAAATAACAAATCTCCGTTGCTCCTCCCTCTCTCCCCATCCCCCTTCCCTCCACTCCCCTCTCCCCCTCTCTCTCCCCCCTCCTCTCCCCCCCCCCCCCCCGTTAGCTCCCTCTTACCTTCTTCTCTCCACTCCCTCTCACCTCCATTTTGTATCTCTCTTTCCCCACTCTCTCTCTCTGACTCTCTCTGACTCTCTCTGACTCTCTCTCTCTCTCTCTCTCTCTCTCTCTCTCTCTCTCTCTCTCTCTCTCTCTCTCTCTCTCTCTCTCTCTCTCTCTCTCTCTCTCTCTCTCTCTCTCTCTGACTCTCTATCTCCATGCCTCTCCATGCCTCCCCCCTCTCTCCTCTTCCCCTCTCTCCTACTCCCTTTGCCTCCTCCTATTTTCTCTCCCCTTCTCTCCACCCCCCCCCCCCCCCCCCGTCCCCCTCTCTCTCTTCCCCTCCCTACCACCCCCTTTTCCTTCTACTATCTTTTCCCCACCCCCATTTGTATCTATCTCACTCCCTTTACTTCCTTCCTTCCTTTATCTCTCCCTCTCCCTTCTATCTCTCCCCTTCCCTCCCCCCCCCCTTCTCCATCAGCCTCTCTCCCTTCTCTCCCGTTTCTCTCGGCCCGCCTCTCACTCCCCTCTCTCTCTCTCTCTCTCTCTCTCTCTCTCTCTCTCTCTCTCTCTCTCTCCCCCCCCCCTGCATTTCTGATGATGTTTTTTGTAAGAAAATATACTGCTTCAATGATGTCGTCCCGTGCTTCGAAGTGGGTTTAGGGTTCATTCAGAGATGATGGGACTCCGCTCGTCTCACCCCGCGCGCGCCATCGCGCGCCTCGCAGTTCCGGGTACAGCTGCGTCGACAAAACTTCGACCGGCAGCAAAGTGAGCGCTACCATTACCGACGGAGTCAAGAACACTGGATTCGGCTGTCCGGATCAACGTCGCCGTTTTCGGCGTGTCACTTGCGTCTGTGAATTTTAACGTTACAGCCCTTGTTCGTTGGTGCTCCGAGGTCTCTGCTGGATGGGACAAACCGCGTCCAGGCTCAGCAGCTTTATGGTGCAGCTCCCGGGCGGGGGCCGACCGCGGCACCCATTCGCGCTCCACGCGGCTGCCAAGAAAGGGTCCGCCGAGGAAGTCGCGGCGCTGCTCCAGGGTCAGGCTGACCTGCACCGTTGCAATGAGGTGAGAACGTCTCATACGAGTGCTGCCCCAGGTCTCTACATGTTTTCTACCACGCAAGACGCCAAACTCGCTCTCTCTTTTAGCTCTGGGCCGCGCTCAGCTTGCCGACTTGCCGCTCGGCGTGTCTTTGGTGTTTACAGGCTGGGTGTACACCGCTCCACTTTGCGGCGAGGGAAGGGCACATAGATGTTTTGGAGCTACTGTTACATGCTGGTGCTCGAACAGGTGTGCGCAACGCTGCGGGCTCCACGCCGTTGCACTGGGCAGCGGACGAGGGTCACACGGCGATAGCGCGGCGCCTGTGCGAGGCCGGCGCGAACCTTGAGCACGGCACGCGGGCAAGACACCCCTCCTTTGCCAACTCCCTTGGCATCAGTTGCTTGCCATCGAGCCATTTTGTTTGGGTACTCCCCGCAGAATGTCTGACTCTCAGTGCCCTGTTCCGTGCTGAGTACAGGTTAAAAGCACTGCTTTGCATTTGGCTGCGAAGAAAGGCCACACCGGTGTGTGCCTTCTCCTCCCTCCCCCAGCGGACTAGCCAGGCCTGTCAAGCATATTTTTTGTGAACTTGGGGGTGGACAAGGCTGGGGAGGTAGACCTCACCGACTCACGGCTGCTGGTGGGCGACTCACGGTATGCATCACAGAGATGGTACGGCTGCTGGTGGGACTTGGGGCGGATGTTCATGCTGTCAACGTCGACAGGTAAGGTGACATCACATATATTGCACCAGCAACAGGCAAATCTTGGGTGATTGGCGTCTTTGGAAGGCTTACATGCTGAGTCTGTCTTGCAGGCGAAACCCCCTGCACCTCGCCTCCCGCTACGGACATGCAGACGTCGTGGACGTGAGAGCTAATTATGCCGTTGCTTCCGCGCCTGAACACTCATGACATCTCCGAGCTGTTGCAGAGTGGAGGGTGTGGATTGTTTGCTGGCGCGCAGGTCTTACGGGAGGCGGATGCATCATGCGTGGGCGCGCTGGATAAGGACAGTCGCACACCCCTGCATCTTGCTGCTCTCGGCGGGCACCAAGCAACCTTTGAGAGGCTTATCCGAGCGGGAGCCGATTCATCAGCTCACGACAGGTACGGGTGTGGTGTGTTATAAACAGCTGCTACCTTGCGCCCCCCCCCACCCCCCCCCCCCACACCACTCACACACACACTCACACACACACACACACACACACACACACGCACACAAAAGACGCACGCGTGCACACACACTCGCACATGCAAATGGGCAAGCAGACATATATGCACACCCTCAAGACATATACACACAAACACACACGCATACACACATGCGCACGCAGACACCTTCACACACGCGAACAAGCACATGAAAACACTCACACTCTCCCACGCGCGCCTGCACACATCCATACATTCACCCGCGCATGCACACAAGCACACGCGCACATGTAAATGCACTAGCATAAATACCTACAAACACCCCTTTAACAAACCACACACACACACATACACACCTACACACCTACACACACACACATACACACAACCTCCCCCCCTCCCCCCCCCCCCTCCCCCCCAACACACACACACGCACACACGCGCGCGCAAGTTCACTGACTAGTGTGGAATGTTTAGATCTGGAATAGCTGCAGCTGATCTCGCGGCAGAGGCGGGATTTCATGTCTTAAACTCTTCCGCTGTGGCGTTGCCGCAGCCCTCAAATAAGCAGGCAAGTATCAAGGGCTTGGTGTGTAATGGTCTCCAATGTATGAGCTTTTTTTCTTACCTTCTTATTATCCAATCCATTCCCAAGATCCGGTAAAGGGAGGCGAGTTCCGACTTGTGCACTCCTCGCAGGCAACGGGGCCGCGACTGGAGGGGCTGTCGGGAATGGCGGCTGAGCTGATGCAGCGGCTGGACCCCCGCCTTAAGTACCTGGTCACCCAAGAGGCACTGACCACTCTGGAGGATGATATCAGCGAAGGGGGAGGGGACGACTGTCCGGCCACTGAGAATGAAGACGATGGGGAAGAGGAGGAGGGCATGTTTACTACTCTTTCAGGGGTGAAGCTACAGGTCAGCTCCCTTCTCATCAGCCATATAAAGCAAGCGAATGGGAATGCAGGGTGGCAATCTTGCGAAACCTCGAACCTGCAACAAAATGACGCATCACCAGTGTATTCAGAGAGGCCGGTGCTGAAGGGGATGCGGTGGTGCGGGAATATCGTCCTTGCTATTGCACGGGCTCACAAACGCCATGGATTCACTGATCCTGAATTCTCGCTTATCTTCGTGGGCAGTTTGATTGGGAGCTGGTGCGATGGGAGAGGCCCGTAGAGGTGATGCTGCGGCAGTCTCTTCGTGGCTCGGTGGCACTGCCACACGTCAAAGCAATGGCTGCCGCAGTTGCACCATCAGCCTCGCTGCCTGTGCCCCAGAAGGCCGCCTCGGGGGCAGTGTATGGTAACCTGCGGCGACAGCGATACCGGTTGATGACTTACGACGAGCTGCGAACTGCCACGAACGGGTTCAGCCCTGCGATGCTGCTCGGGGAGGGAGGCTTTGGTCCAGTTTACAAGGGGCGGCTGGGGGATGGCACGGCGGTGGCCGTCAAGACGATGGACTCCTCCGGGCTGCAGGTGAGAGCCTCGACAATGTCAACGCTGAATTATTCATAATTACGAAAATATTGCTTCGAGGCTATAACACATTTGCATACCCCACTGCGATCATTGCCGCGGATATCCTTTTTCACGTGACATTTTTTTTGTTTCAGTCCTCAGTCACTTTTACATGTTTCCCTCATAGTTTTCGTTGTCAAGTAAAAGTCAATTGTCAGGGATGTTGGTTATCCCGTCCGTTTGTTTGTTTTTTCAGAAATGGGATGTTGTGACAAAAAGGACAAACAAGGCGGATCTTAGCGCAATCATCTCATATTTGTATCATTCGCTGGTTATGGGTAGCTGACTCGAAATCAGTGCTGGGCGCTTTCTCCATTGTTTGAATTAAAACTACTGATTTTTTTCCGACGCGTTGGCGTGGGGGCAATGTCGAGGCGCTTACGTGCTCGTTTTTAGAGTGCACAAAATTGGGAATGAGGGATTTTGAATGATGTCGACGGACTGGGATGTGGTGACTTGTGATATTGCCTGGATTGCCTTTCCTCCGCCGAGATTCCAATTAGCATGCGAAATGTCAAAGAGGCTATGGCAGTGTCCATAACTTCGCTTTTCACTCCACTCCGCTTGCTGAGCCTGTCTGGTTCGGGCTTGACTGGAAACGAGTTCATGGCGTGTCACAGGGAACGGATCAATTTCAGTGCGAGGTTAAGATACTCAGTCGCGTCTGCCACCCACACGTCGTCCGTCTACTGGCCAGCTGCCCCAGTCATGGCTGCCTTGTCTACGAGCTTTTACCTAATGGCAGCCTGCAGACAGACTGGAGTGCTTGGTATAAACCCCCCTCAAAAACACACCTGGCAATCATGTTCACACATACACACACATACACACACACACACACACACACACACACACACACACACAAACGCCCACACATACAAACACAGACACACACACACACACACACAAGCACACAATCTCTCTCTCTCTCTCTCTCTCTCTCTCTCTCTCTCTCTCTCTCTCTCTCTCTCTCTCTCTCCACATACATACAAACACAAAGTGATATCCCTCGTTATGACAATCATACTAGTTTGCGTGAACACTTTGTTGGAATTAGCGAATGTTTACGATTTGTTTTTTGCACCGCAGAAAGACACGCCACACACACAAACACACACACACACACAAGCACACACACACAAACACACACACACACACACACACACACACACACACACACACACACACACACACACACACACACACACAC
>JAPMLY010001369.1:29654-72154 GCA_026401115.1 Tetraselmis chui
GAGAGAGGCCATCAACCGTTGGCGCGCAATGTGCAGTTACGCTGTCGCACCGGCCGCCTCCGTCACGTAGCGGCACTGTGTCAACCCGTTTGACAGGCGGCGAGTCATTCGCCAAGGATAAGGAACGGTGTTCTGATTGCTGATGCCCGATTTTGTTATATTAGTATGGGCGGCGATCTTGTCGGGTGGAATACAGCTTGCCGCTCTCACATGCGTTGCCTTGGGCATCATAGATATTGGGTAGAATTCTTTGTTGTTTTGCGCTTGCTTAGCATTGTTGACTTTTTGCGGGATTCCATATGCGTTGAAGATCCTTGCTGGTCCTCGACACCTTGACCCCGGGGCCTGGCGGCTCCGATTGCATAATGTTTTTTCTCTTGATATTACGTAGTTGCTGCAATATTGGGTGTCACAAAATCCCCTCATTTTGCGCGAATGGGGGCCGACCCGCCGGGTACTAGTCGAGTATCCCCATGACTTCGATCAGAGAGGCACCAAAAACAATTGCGGCCCCGTGCTCTTGTTTATCCCCCACTGTTGCGGCGAAGCTTTGAGTTTTTATGGGCCGTTGTTGTGCGTTGCATGTTGACAATAACTCACTTCCCGTTGAATGATAGGGCTTGCCCATACTAAGATTCCACATCAGCCTAATAAGCTGAACGTCAAGTATCAGCAACAATGCATACAACTTTGATTCTCCTAATCCATGGACGCATTGATTGGCTAAGACACCAATTTGTGGATGCATCTATTACATGGAGCACATATTCATGGACTAATGATGACATAGAGCACTTATTCATGGACATATCGATGAAGTAGGGCACTAATTCATTGACGCGGGTGATGCGGGAGGAATACATTGATGCATCAACATCAGTATGCTCACACGTACAATTGTAATGAAACATCGAGCTAGATTATTGAATGAATACCGTGTTTACAGTTGAGGAGGAAGCATTCAAATTCAAGAATTTCGAATCATATGCAATGAATGCGAGTGATACGTTCCGAGATCATAAAGGTAATTTGTTGTGCATCGATTAAATACGTCCCCTATTTGTGAATGCATTGATTAATTGGGGTACTGAAATATTATGGAAGCAAAAATTAACTCATGGACGCATCGATTAACACGGCACTGAGTATTGGACGCATTGATTAAGTAGGATATTATACATGGAAGCATTGATTAGAAAGGAAGCGAATTCATGCACGCATTGATGCCTCTTGGACAGTGCTCCCATGACTACATCGATCTTTGATGCGGATGCTGAAGCTGAGGTTTAGAAAACAAACTACGACGTTAACCGGCCGCGCTGGCAGGCACCAATCGCGTAGCGATGTGATGACGCGGCAACAAAACACGATATATGTAACCCCATGTTATTTAGAGAACGAGCCTTGACCTATTTTTAACCTTTGGGTACTAGTGGGTATTATCACTGCGGCAGCGACAGTTTGTGGCTGAAAGCCCACATTCCGCGCACCCCCTCCCCACAACCCTCATCCCGGACCTTTAACCCGCTGAATTCGGTCGTTTGGATAGTATCTTCGGTATGCAAGTCATCGCAGCCCATCTTGCTAGCTCGTCGCTCGCAACCAACGCAAGGAGTGGTACACTCGAGCGTGGGCTAGCCGATCTTTTAGCTGAGTAACGGCGCCGCCACGTTTTATTTTCGGCTTCATATTGGCGCGCAGGCTACGGTCGGTGGATGGTAGGTGTGCGAAAAGTAATCGGTAGTAGATACATGGTAATTGGTAATGTCTCTTGAACGTACCGCATTGCCATTTTCATGTGTGAAAGAATCACATGCAGCGTCTTTAGAGCTGACTTAGCCGTTGGTAGTATAAGACGATCCATGATACGTGTGTAATGGGTTGACAAAGGGTCAGAAAGTGTGTGGAAAAGAGAAGATCTGTTTCAAGCTGGTTTGTCATTATGCTTATCAACAAGACGTATGGGCTTAATGTGGAATGTTCTTCGGATGGTATATTCCACGAGCGTTGTCTATGAGGAAGCTGGCCCGGTAACATGGAGCAATAACGCGTTACGCATGTGACGCAAGTGACGCATGTGAAGCATGTTACATGATATGCTGTAAAATACATGTTGAACCTCATGTAGGCCATTCTTATAATCAGGGATGATAATCTTATCACATCGTGTACATATTGTACATGTACCTCTAGGACCAACGATACGGTAAAGAAATAAATATGAAGGCATGGTTTTATGTAGAGGAAGTGATTTAAAAACTCTTTCAAAGCCTTTTTCGGGTCAAAAACTCGAAAGTACACGCGGGATGTATTCTTATGTCTTGGACGCAAGACGACTTTCCAAGAAACTTTGCGGTAGATATGCTTTATTGGCGGTATTATGGCCTAGGATCACCCATCGATACATCGTTGAAACTAGTATCATCATCACGCTTTGATGGGACCATTGATGTGCTAGGTTGTGACATCGTCATCAACATTATGACAAAAGTGCTGAGATCAATGCCAGCAATTGTCAAAACATTTAGAAAACATCAATTATCAAAGCCCAATATGGTGATATATCGTCCCAAATATCGATACATTGGCGATTATATCGGCTTAATTTGCCATCGATGTCAGCATCCCAAAATATCAACGCCGTCAACATCGACAATCCGAGATATCAAGCCCATCAACATCGACGTTTCAAAATATCACTACCATCAACATCGACAAAATTAAGTTGATCCCTAGCCTTAATTGGCGGGCATGCAGTCTCAATATATTACTTTACATACCTTGTAGTCGCTACGAGGCTGAGAATACGTAAAGATTGTACGTTTTGTTAGGGATTGAAGTCCGAGGTCATGTTACATACCTCTACTAGGCCGTTTCGCATGTACGATGTCGTCTTTGTATTATACAGAGAAAGAAAATGAAAATGATTTACAACAATACTACCAAATTGGACTAGGTGCAGTCTAACGGCCATCATTTGCCCGGCCATTTAGGACACGTGAGAGCAAAGATTGGGCCCGGTACTCTTTGACCATGTACACCAATTGTCACACCTATATGCAATGTGTGCCGAAGTTCCTCGGAGGATAAAATCTGTAAGCAACCGCAGTAATTGCCACAGCCCCCCCGCCTTAGCAATAACAACAGAAATAGTTTTGCAATTATGAAAAACAGATCTACAAAACCTATAGCCACTTGTCAAGAAATGCAGAATGAAAATGCTGACCTTCACAATGCACGGCCTGCTCTTACCGAACCGGGGTGTCAACCGGCCTAGGACGATCGGCGATCGAGAGGGGCGACGGGCTAGCCTCATCTAGCTCCTGCGTGACTTCGGTCTTGCCGGAAAAAGGAGGGGAAAGGCTAGCGAAAAAAAACCTCACGAGGTCGCTCGTCGATCCTGCCGTCGCATCCCGTAAGCCCCGCCCCAAGGTTGTAGCCGCTCCTCCCGTTGCGATTTTTCTCCTAGGCGCTGTGCGACTGTGGGGTCGCCAACAGGAGCTGCAGGAGTAGTAGCAGCGAAGACTGTTTCTGCGTTAGGTGGGACGTATCCATGATGGGGATGTAAAAGCAGGGGGAGGGTGTGCACGTCGTGGCTGTCCCGGACGGGTTCGAGCTGAGCATTGTGGCGGCGCTGAGCGACAGGGGGGTGCGGATTAGCACCCGCAGCAGCAACAGCAACAGCCTCGGCCGACTGCGAGTCGAGACGAGCGCTTATGCGCGCCATTTGCGCAACGAGCAGCGCGAGAGTATCCGGGGGGGGGGTCGAGATTGCTCTGTTGAGAGCCTGAGTCAGGGGAGTCATCAGGTGAAACAAGCGGAGTTTTCGGCGCCATTTCGACAGAGGGCGAAAAAGAAAGAGCTGAATAAAAAACAGGCAGCGGTAAAAACCGCTAGCCGGACTCGTGCCTAACAGCGGTTTCAAAGAGACGGCGTGATGCCCGCCGACCCCTCGGCATGTAGCCCCGGGGTGTCTCAGAGCACCTTCTCTGTATCCTCCACCTAGTGTGGGGCACAAGTCGAGGCCAAGGCCAGGACAGGTGGAGCGCTGCGCTGGCGGCTGAGTCGCTAAGATAATATATAAAAAAAAAAAGTAAGCTACGGCTAGCGTGCAACCTGTGGATGCGTAGTCACCCGATGGTGCGCCCCCCCGATCTCCAGCTTGGACATGTGTGCACCCTGTCCACACACGACGAGTGCGTCGGTGTGGGTGGCTGGCTATCGCCGTCGAGTGGCTGACTTAAGAGGGGGGTGGCGGGTTTTAAATCGCAGTTTACACTGGCGATACCGCCGACTACAAGTTGAAAGTACTAGGTGTCTAGAGAAACTTGCCTTCTGCGGTAGAGCTGTCGATCGCAGCTCGCCGAACCAGGTTGTCGCGCGTGAGTGACGTGAGGCGGGGGCCCATAACCTATTGAACCATGCAAACACAGTTAGTGTGGAAGATAACTTACGCAAACGTAGTTACAGTCACAGTCCCGCAAACGGAACAGTTACGGCGACAACCTGCCTACATGCGTGGTGTTGGGACAACGGAAGTGAGAGAGCTGTAGCCTAGCGACAGCTTTGTACCGAGTCAAACAGTTTATCGGTATGTCCGATCTAGACATGTACTAATCATATCTAGAGTAGCTTACAGTAGCTATCTGCAACTAATACGTATACGGTATTACTTACAACAGTTCCCCGTCACCTGGAGGGCAGATGGGGTTGACCGAGACAGCCAGACAGAAAAAGCTAGATCGGCGTTCAATGTCTTGTTGCGGACTGAAAATGTAACGCATGTCACTACAACATTTATAACAACCGGATCTTATTTTGTGATGTACATATCTGTAGTTTATCATTTCAAGACGATCATTAATCAATCAGTAATGTATGCGTATGGATACTTGCCATCATGATCGATGAGACTATCAGAGACATGTTGATATATTTTCTAAGCACTAAACCGGAGCACGCGCCGCCCGAAGCTGACATTAAAGGGGGGGGGCGCCCGCCGGCGGCGCAAAGGCGGCGGCGCGGGAGGGGGTGCGCTCGCATGCCGACCGGCACCCATTTACACCCACCCGTGGTTGGTGTTGGTAACGCCGTAGCCGTGGCATGAGTGGTGCGGTAGGAGGCTAATAGAGGTTACGGCAGTGTGATTCTCGCGATCGGCAGCTGTCGGGAAACCTTTGTACATATAGGGCTTCCAAAAATAATGTCATATGTACAACAACGCCAAAAGTTTAGGGTTTGGGGATTTTAGGGATTTTAGGGATCAGGGTTTATTGTTTTAGGGTTTCAAACCCTAACGTGTCCCGCTCGGCTCGTCCCATGTTTTCTTTCCGGGACTAGATATATACACCTTTGAAACTGCCCCATATCCCTACCATGTATTTGTTTTCCTAGGGGAGCAATATATGGAGCGGCGGGTGGTTGTATATCGAAAGGCGTGTAGAGTAAGCCTCCGCATCAAACATCAATGCTTTCATGGGATCATGATGTACATGCCGCGTCACTCGCATCAACACGTCCATTAATTTGTGCCCTATTTTTCAAATTGAAATTAAAATCGTTTACAACAATACCAGAATTAACCGGTTGTTGTCTCTCGGCCCTCCCATCTGTGCCTATTATAGGACTCATTGGGTAGGGGCTATACCGTTAACCACTAATCCCGACCTCTCCATTGGTAGTAGCGATACCGTCTAAAACACACACGTAACAAAGAGGAATCTTACAAGAAAAAGCGGTGGAGGCCACCAAGCAAAAAGAGGAAATGAGGAAAAAACCTTAGCCCGAGGAACAGGAAACATACACGTAACCAAGTATTCATGGTTTATTGATCTATTAAAAAGAAGAAAAGAGGAAAAAACCTAAGCCCGAGGAATAGGAATCATACACGTAACCAAGTATTTATCATTTTTTGATCTATACGTAATTTTTTTGGATACAATATGAAATAAAAAAGTGTCGCTAGACTCCCCGATACGCGGCTTGCTTCAACCGAAGCGGGGACGCTGATAAGCGAGGCTGGTCAGCTTGAGCAGGTCGAGGCAGACCTGCCTGAACTCGGCTCTTGTGCGACTCCGGTCGTGCCGGAGCTAGGGGGGAAAGGCATGTGATCCCCTCGCTCGGGTCATCGACGGTCCCGTCTCGATCCATGCTCATCCACGCCCGAGGTAACAGTTGCTCCTCCTCCAGACGCACCTCGCCACCTAGCCGAGTCTCATGTCCTCCTTCAGAGGCTAGGAAGAGAAAATAACTAGGCTCCACACGGTGTCCGGCTGGCTCTCCTGCCCCCGTGCCAGATATTCTCATGTCCCATGTCCTTGTTCCGTCTGTTTCAAACACCTATATGATCGCGCTATGGCCATCATGACCCTCCCCCGGTGGTTTACGTTGTTAGGGGGCCGCCTTTATGAGCAGTGTGCCGTTACGATCACCCTAGGCACATTGTCTAAGGCACCATGTCGATAATCGGGTACCGACTAGGGGAGGGGTGGGTCGGACACAAGGATCGAGTCGCCGCGCCACAAAAGATGTTGGGTACGAGATTATTTTCCACCCCCCCCCCCCCGGTTTTTTTCGGCGGCGGATAATCCTAAGGACCGCCGCCGCTAGACCATGTCGCTACTCCGGCTGCGACCGTCCTCCATCATGCGTAGCCTTCAGTCTCCCCCCAAAGGGAGGCATAAACTCACAGGGATGTCGGCCGCTAGCGAGCTCCATACCATGGTGCTGCTTCCCGGCTGTCCGCCGCCAGCTCCAACATCCTCGTTTGTTACCTCTAGCATCCCGTTGCCTAGTGCTTATGTTCAAGATAGCTATTTGTCAGCCTAGTATTTAGTGTTATGCTATTAGCGGTACTCTATTCCCTACTAGTGGCGGTCGCCCGGCCCTACCGGTGCCTTCGCCGGCCGCCATCTCTCTCCTCTAGTCGCCACACCCGGCCCCCTTGTGGGGCCGGCACGACCTACGTGTAACTATCCGTTCTTGATTCCGACAGATTATGGGCCCTCCACCAAATTACACTAGAGAAGAGCGTGTGCAAAGCGCTCGGCGCCACGCTAGTCCTACCTACTCCCACGTGAAAACGAGTAGAGAGTGTGTAAAGCGCTCGGCGCCAGGCTAGTAATTCATCGTCCCACCGACACCACGATGTGCCTTCGAGCAGGTAATCCGCGACTGTCCTACCATCTCCCACGTAAAAAGGAGAAGAGCGTGTGTAAAGCGCCCAACCCCACGCTCGCCCCACCTAGCTTGCAGTCTCACCTAGCCTTCAGCCTACCGATGCTCTCGACCGGATCTGGCTGTTTAAAACCGACCCGCGAAAATTCGGCCGTGCGTACTTTAATTAGTACTGTTATTGTTTTTCCCGAGGCAACGCCGCAACGTTCACCTAACTTAGCGGGGAGCTTACCTTTCCTACGGCAAAAGGGGGGAGACAACACGAGCAGTGCCCGTCTACGCTTTTGCGTGCCTACACGCTCCTAACAACCATGTTGGCTTTGTTTCTTCCTCGCGGGTCGCTCTCATGCGTCGGCTAATTGGCCGTGGACAGTTTTCCTCTCTACATGTCAGAATAGTACATTACGCCGTACATTTGCAACCGCTTCATATCGGCAACTCGCCGGTAGCGGCACGTTCATGTGAGCGCATGTCGCTACACCTACCCGGCCTGGGACACACGCTACAACAATACACCTTCGACCAAGATGGCACCTTCATCCTCGACGCAAGCTAGGACGACGTCAAGACCTCGGCAACTTTGAGGGGGGGTGTTAGCACTAGCATCCCGTTGCCTAGTGCTTATGTACAGGGTAGCTATTTGTCATCCTAGTACCTAGTGCTATGCTATTAGCGGTACTCTATTCCCTACTAGTGGCGGTCGGCCGGCCTTGCCGGTGCCTTCGCCGGCCGCCATCTCTCTCCTTCTCACTTATCTAGTCGCCACACCCGGCCCCACACCCGACCTACGTGTAACTATCCGTTCCCGATTCCGACATCGTCCCACCGTTGATCCGTCCGTACCTTTCTTCGCCGAAAAACATGTCGCAGACATCGCTCCCGTCGTGACGGGAGATTATCTGTAACTATTTAGTCGCGAAAAAAACATATCGAACTGGCCGAGCGGGAGATCCATGTGCCGATGTACGGATATTATGTTTTTCCAAAGCCCTCCGTACATGGCTTCCCGACAGCGGTTGATCCCGCGGATCGCAACTGCCGGTACTTCGTTCAGCCCCCTACCATGCCAAGCATGGCACGGCTACGGGGTTACTAGCGCCCACCGCGTGGAGGTGGAGGTAGGTACCGACGGGCTTGCGAGCGCACTCCCCTCCGGGGCCGCCGCCGCTACGCCGCTGGCGGGCGCCGCCCTATATAAACAATGCATCCAACATTAACTAGTGCTTCATTTAATCAATGCGTCCAATAATCATTGCCCTATATAATCAACGTGTCCGTGAATTAGTGTTCTTGTTAATCTATTCATCAATGAATTAGTACCCTCATTAATCAATATATCCATGAACTAGTGCCATGTTTAATCGATGTACAGCGAATTACCTATGCAATTCCGTGACATCGGTTGCATCGATGCACACCCTTTGAGATTTCTTAAGTACCATCACTCTAGAAGTCAATATTAATGCAGTATTGCTAAAGTATAGACACGGCTACCATCCGGTAATAATCTCGTTCGTCATTTCATTAAAACTGTGTATGTGAGTAGACTAATGTTGATGCATCAATGCATCCATGAATTAGTGTTGTATTCAATCGATGCGTCCATGAATTCTTGCTCTATATAATCAATGCGTCCACGTACGGGTACTAGCACCCCATTTTTGCATAATGGATGTGGCATAATGGGTGTGGCATAGTCGATGCATCCACGAATTAGTTTCCCATTTAATAGATACATCCACGAATTAATGTCCTAGTTAATCGATGCGTCCACAAATTAGGAAAAAACTAAAACGGTTTATGCATCAAAGTTTGTTGCATTGCAGTTGATGCTTTATCTTTTAATTCTGAGGCTGATGCGGAGGCTTAGTGTAGAGGTGACTAGAGGCAGGGGCGGATCATCGGTGGGTCGAGGGTGTTAGAGCTAGCGTCGGACAGCCGGGAAGCATCGCCATGAGCGGGCGTTATCTCGACTACGGGGATGGTGCTCAACGATAACATCGAGGGGGGTGCGCACGCATGCATATCCGCATTACCTCCACCTCCGTGTGCTGGCGCTAGAAATCATGTAGCCGTGCCATGTATGGCATAGTTAGGGGGTGAGAGGGGTGCCGGTACCTGAGATTCGCGAGATAAGCAACAGTCGGGAGGCATTGTACGGAGGGCTTTCACGAACAAGTTTGTTGTCACGAGCGCCAAGATCTTCCGCTCGGCCCGTTCGATATTTCATTTCGTGGCCATACACCCTTATATCCTCTCGCGATGAGGAGGCGAGGGATATCTATTGACTACTTGTTGGCGAGGTGGGTTCGGCGTATCCGCGCGGGGGGGGGGGGGGGGGGGGGGGGGGGGGGGGGGGGGGGTTGGAGTTGGCGGCGGCTAGCCGGAAGGCAGCGCAATTATAGCGCGATCGCTAGCCATCGGCCAACGCTGTTGCCGTCGAGCCGTCTTGACGGGGGAGGAGCGAGACGACAAGTGCACATGAAGACGACCGCGGACAGAGAAGCGGCACAATTAGGGCCGGCGGTCCTCGAAATCTGCCGCCGCCGCAAATATACGGAGGACTGCTTTTGGATCATGAAATATTTGTTGGTACACATCACCCCCATGGACGTAATCCCCGAGGATACTGCACCCGTGCACGGGTGGCCAAGGAGCTATGAAGCTAAATGAAAATACAGCTAGCGCGGGGCGATGAATACCAGCCGCATCTGAAAGTGTATGGATGACGGCACCCCCATGTCCCCGAGGTGACGGGGTCACGGGGGTGAGGGGCCTACAAGCGAGGGGGCTGCGCACGATGGATCGCCGCATCGAAAGGAGCGGTGGTGCCCTAGGGCGGAGCGACCGCGCAGACCGGCAGGCCGACAATCATTTGTGGACCAAAGGAGGGGGTTTCAGCCCGTTTCCGCCCCCCCCCCCCCCCCCCCCCTGTTCCCCCACCTTCACGCATAGACTTCGCGGGCAATAGCGTTACACACATGGTGATGACCCACTCAGTAGCGGCCACACTTTTGTCACTCTCACACACAACAACGGCCATTCATATGGCGGTCATCCTATTAGGAACAACGATGTGCCTACACACAACTTGACACACAATTCCACCACCAACAATATCAAAAGAGTCGGAGGACACACACTCGCGGCGAGACCATCGGCAGTTATGGCCGACCCCATCTTCCGATCTATTTTATGCACCAATGATATGATTCAAAATATAGGTGGGGGGGCGAAACAAGAAATGAATACTCAATTGTAAACATGTATCTATGTCATAACAATAAGGTTGTCACTAGCAGCCGGCGGCACCCGCCAGCGGCGCAGCAGCGACGGCCCCGAAGGGGGGTGCGCTCGCATGCCCGTTGGCATCTACCTCTACACTCTTCCAACAAAGTCCGTTACTAGCGAAATAGGGCCTTTCGCGTAGAGCGGGTGTTTATCATGTAGGGTTTCTAGAGTTAAACCGTACTTTAGCTCGTTGAAAAGGCGGATCGAAACTTGTGTTGACGGTGAAGTAAAGGGGCAGAGGGGCACGGTTAAGGGCCGTCACGGCTACGGTTTGACGTATTAGGGTTTTCGGCCCAACCCTGATTTTGGGGCATACCCTGATTCAGGCGCCCCGGAATTTGGATTTTCCACACTCTCGCTAGTGAATAGTCCCGAAATCGGCCACACAACATGCGGTTTTTATGATCCCAGCATGTTGTCCGCAACCATGGGAGCATGTGGGGGTGTTTGCATGTGCCGTTAAGAGGCTTGACGTGGGTCGGATTGGGTCCGGAAAACCGCAGTTTGGGAGGCTTAAAAAAGCCTGACTTTGCCATACGGTGTCCGATTCGAGCAAACTAAAATGCAAATGGAAGCCCTTCCGCCAAGTAAATATACGTTTTCAACTTGATTTACGTCTACCGCGGCCGGTTTTCGCGTCAAATCCGCGTCCGATGTAATACTGGCCCTAGTACAGTCCACTATAGTTTGTAGGGTTTCAAAACCTGCCACATTCGCGCGGGGCTACCAACCCCTAGACAAGTGGTACCCGCACACCCTCTCCGCCAATACGCTCAACAGTCAGCGCTCTATATTTCTTCTATTCACGGCGTTGCCCATTTCATGACCCATGATGACATGGTGCCGTGCCATTTGCCGCAGGCCGCCAAATAAAGGCCCGTGCTAGGGTACTTTGAAAACTCCCCGCCATTCTCCACGCCCAGCGATACGCAAGCTTTAAAGCCCAGCGATCCGCGCGCTAGGGTGCCTACACTCCAAGTCAACCGCCCCTCGGGCCCAATAGGTCCCTAGCTTGTGCTCCTTGGTTGCATTTCCGGGCACGTGGCAAGAAAACCTAGTGCACCCGACATGCCGTTCTCGGCGTCGCCGCTCTGTAGACTGCCGGGCGCAACACACCAGACGGATACTATTGCAGTTGTGCAAACATGCTGAAAACCTAATTTCGAGTAGTTGTCCGGCTTGTCAGGACCTTACGCGTACCGAACCACGCATGGAGGCGTGCATAACTTGCACATGCACGAATTTCGGCCTGCAAAATAATATGGGCCGCAAATCCAACGTGTGTGCCAACAATAATTGGGGCGTGCCGATGATAAAGGTGCTCACGTAAGTGAACAATGCGCTGTGGTGTGTTGCTCGGAAATCAGTATTCTACCCTCCAATCGAGTTGCATGGCCATCGCGGCAGTGCGCGGCGGGTAATTAAATGCGTGCCGCTAGTAACGGACTTTATGCAAAGAGTGCACCTCCACACGGTGGGAGAGGGTAGCCCTATAGCCGTGTCATGCCTTGCGCGGCACGGGGCTATACGAGGTACCGGCAGCTGCGATCCGCACGATGAGCAACTCTCGGGAAGCCATGCACGGAGGGTGTTTAAAATCATAACATCATAACATCATCACTAAGATCTCTCGCTCGGCATGCCCGGTATATCTTTTCGCAATTGAATACTCTCGGATAATTTTCAGATAAGGAGGCGGGGGCGGCAGCTGTGAAATCTTTTTTGGCAACGAGGGTACGGGCGGATTAGCTATAGGTGGAGGGTGTTGGAGCTAGCGGCGGATAGTTGGGAAGCGACGCTGGGGAAGGGCGCTCGTTGCTTGCCCACTAGCATGTTGCGCCCGAGCCGACCCGAGGGGGGCAATACGACACCAATTTCGAGGAGGACTGTCGCGACGGGAGCGGCGGCGTGATATGACGGCAATAATCGCCAGGATCAGCCGACGCCGGAAACCCTATACGGAGGATTTTGCGATAATATCCTTACCCCGCGGCCGGCGCCCGCCGGCGGCGCAGTGGCGGAGGCCCCGGAGGGGGGTGCGCTCGCAGGCCCGTCGGCATCCCCTCACCTCCCCGTGGTGGGCGTTGGAAACCCCGTAGCCGTGCCATGCCTGGCACGGTAGGGGGCTAAGAGGGCCGACAGCTCGATCCGTGGGATCAGGAGCTGTCGGGAAAGCCATGTACATAGGGCTTTTGAAAAAATAATTTCTGTACACTACCGGCGCCAAGATCTCCCGCTCGGCCCGTCCGATATGTTTTTTCGCGTACAGATACTCCTAGATACAACTTTACTTTTAGAAGTGGGGCATGTACTACGGCAGTGTTTGATGGCGAGGAGGGTACGGCCGGATCAGCGGTGGGAGGCGGGTGTTGGAGCTGGTGGTGGCCAGCCGGGAAGCAGCGCCAGGAAAGGGCGCTCGCTAGCTGTCGACCAGCCCTGTGCCGGTCGAACCTTGCCGAGGGGTGAGGCAAGACATGGCACATGACGGTGGCTAGTCGCAGACGGAGGAGCGGCTACAAGAGGCGCCGGCGATCCTGTGGATCAGCCGCCGCCGGAAAGCCATGTACGGAGGGCTTTTTTGGATACTAAAAACAATATCCGTACCCGGCGTCGAGCTAGTTGGGGAGCAGCACCATGGCAGGGCGCTCACTAGCACGTCGCTACGTCGTCCAGCGTCATCTCCCGGGGGGAGGAGTAAGCTGGGACGGCAAGGAGGACAGTCGCGATGGGAGGAGCGACACGATTTGGCGGCGACGACCCTTTGGGTCGGCGCCGCCGGAAAACCCGGCACGGAGGGTTTTGTTTAATTCCGGGCGCCCGCGGCCAGCCGGATCCGGCTACGGTGACCTGCCACCCCCCCCCTCTTCGACACCCACTACCCCGACAGACCTTCATACTCCTAGGGGTCCTTGAGCGTGGGCCCGGGTGAGCGCGGAGGCCCCCGCTCAAGAAAAGGTTGCTCGGTGGACGCGCAATCAGAGGGGGGAGGGTACGGCCACAGGCCGGAAAACCGACAGGTACCCGGGTACTAGACAGAGAAAAAACCGGGGAAATGAGCGGGGAAATTCAGGCGCGGAGGCAGGAGCGCTAGTTTTTTCTATGTCTGTGTGTCTCGGCCCCCCCTACATGTCCTCGAGGTGATGGGGGACCTCGACACGGAGGACCGCCGCGTCGGTGGACGCGGCAAGACCTTGGGGCGGGGTTTACGGGATGGAGCGGCGGGATCGACGAGCGACCGCGCGAGGAGGGGTTTTTTGCCAGCCTTTCCCCTCCTGCCTTCGGCAAGACCGAAGTCACGCGGGAGCTAGATTAGGCTGGCCCGTCGTCCCTCCCGAACGCCGACCGGCCTAGGCCGGTCGACACCCCGGTTCGGTGGGAGCGGGCCGTGCATCGTGAAGGTCGAGCAGCAGTTTATTTTTGCATTTCTAGACAAGTGGATTTATTTTTAGATCTGTTTTTCTTGATTACAAAATTATTACGCTGTTACTGCTTAGGTGGGGGGACTGTGGCAATTACTGCGGTTGCTTACAGTTACATAACTCCCGAGGAACGTCGACACACATTGCAAATAGGTGTGTCGATAAGAAATGTACATGGTCGGAGAGACCCGGGCCCAACTTGCTAACAAGTCATGTATGGCGAAGTAGAGTGGCCCGTGAGACAGCACTCGGTCCAGTTTGCCGGGACATGTTGTAAACAATTTCAATTTAAATTTCAATTACCCCGCGGCCCGAAGGATCTAGCAACGGTGACGATGCCCTGCCCCACCGCTACCCACTATCAACATGCTGACATGCACACCTAATATTAGAGTGCGAGCCCGGGTCAGCGCGGAGGCTCGCACTCGAAACAAGGCTGCTCGACCGACGCGCGATCGGTGGGCGGAGAGCACGGCCGCTGGCTAGTTTTCCAGACAAGTACCCGGGTACCAGACAGAAAAGAGCCGGGGAAATGGCCGGGAAACCTTTCAGCGTGGTCGCACGAGCACTAGCTTTCTTTGCGTGGTAGTCTTGCCCCCCCTACCTGCCCTCGAGGTGACGGGGGACCTCGACTAGGAGGAAAGTCGCGACGGGATCAACTGCTACGACCTTGGGGCGGGGCTTGCGGGATGTGACGGCGGGATCGACGAGCGATCTCGTGAGGAGGGTTTTTTCGCTAGCCTTTACACTCCTTTCTCCGGCATTACCGACGTCACGCGGGAGCTAGATAAGGCTGGCCCGTTGACCCTCTCGAACGCCGATCGGCCTAGCCGGGTCGGCACCCCGGTTCGGTGGGAGCGGGCCGTGCATCGTCAAGGTCGACCAGCAGCCATTTCATTTTGCATTCTTGACAAGCTTGTCAAATAGTGGATTTATTTTTTGGTCTGTATTTCTTGATTACAAAATTATTACTGTTGTAATTGCTGAGACGGGAAAACTGTGGCAATTACTGCGCTTGCTTGCAACTTTCAGCCCCCGAGGAACGTCGGCACACATCGCAAGTAGGTGTGCCGATAGGTGTAAGTGGTCGAAGAGTACCCGGCCCAATCTTTGCTCCTAATTGACCTAGATTGCAGAGTATTGATGGCCGTTACATAGCAATCGGTTTAGTTTGCAGATATTGTTATTGTAATTTATTTTCAATTTCACATCACCTGTCCACTACCTACACTACTCACTTTATTACACCATTTCCGCAAGCAGTGGCATACCCGTACATATGCCACCATTCGTTTTTAGCATGCACTAGCCATAATGTTGCGTGAAAGCCATTGCATAAATATATTCGGAGCTTGGTCATGTAGTATCATGCAAGGGTTTGGTGGCATCGTACTGGTGAGGCAAAGTTATTGAGGATGGTATAAGAAAATGAGCAACTGCAAGCATGCAACTACCATGATACATGTGGTACACGATACACATGTACGGACTAGCATATAAGGGTAATTATGTACTGCAAAAGCCCCCATATATCAGCGACTTTTAAGGCTAGGGAGGTGTGCTCATGCAGCGTTTGAAGAATGTAGCATGTTTCGGTTGGGGAGGGCCATTGTTAGGCCAGTAACCGGCATATCGCCGTTGGAAACTGAGATGATGGCAGTGGTGTCAAAAAGATCCCGGGTGACGTGGTGTCGAATGTTAACGTGCTTGGTAATGTGGGAGGTCATCGGATTGGTCGCGAGCTTGATGGCGCCTTCGTTGTCCTCGTAGACGGTGGTGGAGCCTAATTTAGTTGTAGTGAGCATCGTGAATAAGATGTCTGGCGGAGATGAGCAGTGCTTTGAGTATCACGGCTGAGAGTGACGTACTCGGCATTGGTGGTTGAGAGTGCGACAACGTCTTGTTGCTTGGAGGTCGAGCTACCCGTACCGCCGTTGAGGATTACAACTTCGCCGGACTAGGAGCGACAAGGAGTGTAGCCAGCCGCCTTATCCGAGTCTAGTGAAATGGACACGGTTCTGCAAGAAGAGGTTATGCAAAAGTCATAGGCGATGCCATCAGAGCGCGTACCTTTGAAGTCGTGGAGAAGGCGCTTCAGTTATTTTATGTGCAACTCGAGGGAGTCGTTTTACTCACGGTTGATAGCGATGATGGCGAAGGGAGTGTCGGGGCGGGTGCACATACGGAGGAAATTTACTGACCCAAGGATTGCGTAGAAGGTCTTATGGTCGGCAACAAAAAAACCAGCTTTTGCAAGCAAGACAGGCGACCTTCGCATCCCGGTAGTAAGTGAGTGCAATGGGAAGGGACGGAAGGATCACTATCGAGCATCCCATACTTGATGTCAAGGAGTTTCTGAATATGCTACGCCCGGGATAGGGTTTCAATCCCGGCATGGAGGTTACAAGCAATATCCACGCCAAGAATAGACGTGGCTGAGCCAAAAATCGTCATGTTGAACTGGCGACCGATGCGTATAGTTTGGCGGAATGGACACACTCGATGGAGTCGGATACTATGAGGAGGTCATTGACGTAGACGGGGGTGTTGCGGATGCCATGAGCATAGTGGTTCATGGAGTAGAGGATGGTGTCATCGGAGGTGGGGAGTTGAAGCTGAGAGGCATGAGAGTGCGATGGAAGAGGGAGTTTTACTTGCGAGAGGCATGCTTCATGCCGTAGATGCTTCAAATCAAGCGCATGAGCTGGGGTGTGTCATCGTCTGCGCCCTTGGTTTGGCGCATGTAAATTTCTTCTTGGAGGTCGGTATTTACAATGCGGTTCCGATGTCCGCTGAGTGAGCGTGCATGCCATGTGCAGCGGTCAAAGCGAGTACTTTGCCGGGGATGCTGATTATGACGACGGGGAGAAGGTATGGGAGTAGTCTACACCCGGAAGTTGTTTGTAACTCTGAACCCACAAGCGGGCCTTACAACGGTCCTCGGGGGCATCTTGTTTGGATTTAACCTTGACAATATATTTTTTGCCAATGAAGTGGCGGCCAAGAGGAAGATCATCCATGTTGAAAGCGCCGCAGGCGACAAGAGATGAGAGATGTGACCACTGAGCAAAAGGTATGCTTCCACTGAGAGGCATGTTTGCTCGTGATAGTATGTTTGAACTCCATTGGAACGATAATGTGGGACCTTAAAGCGGTCCTCGGGACCATCTTTATTAGACTTAACCTTGAAGAACCATTTTTGCCAATGAAGTGGCGGTCAAGGGGGAGATCATCCATGTGGAAATCGCCTTAGGCGTCAAGAAATGAGAGATGTGACCTCTGAGCGAATGGCAGCCTTCCAATGAGAGGCATGTTTACTTGTGATCGTATGTTGGAACTCCATTGGAACGATAATGTGGGACACCGGGAAAAGATAAGGAGCGCCGGAGGGCAGAGACGAAGGAGGCGGTGGTTAAGGATGTTGGGCAGATTGTTGATTTATTAAGGTGTTGACTGAGCGCGATTTGCTGCGGAGGTGAGCATCAGCCGCGAATAGGGAGAAGGAAGCTATGCTAGCACTCAAAGGGGATTTGGTGATATAGGATGTATCATTGTGGCTCGGTCGGATGTCAGCAAGGGCCGCGAAGCGACTGTTGATGAAAAATGAGAATGGCAGCGTGGGAGGAAAAGAAGGTGTATGAAGGAATATGAGAGGAGGCGTAGGGGGCGGAGCCGAATGAGCATGCACGCTATAAAGAAGCGAAAGGTGGACAATACGGAGGCGATGGTCAGTTGAAAGGCCTTGCACCTAGTAGCCAAGGCCGTCATCGCAGTAGCCAATGACATGAAGCAACGGGATTTGCGGGCTAGCTTGGCCTAGAAAGAGTGACATCATGACAATGGCGAAATCTGCCAAAGTGCCCCATTGACGCTCCGTTTTGGCGAGCTCGTGGCGGTTACATGGTACCGTAAATAGCGTAATGAAACCAAGGGGCCAAGGGGCTGTACAATTGACTGTCATGAGGCATTCATGTAAAGGGGACTACATTCAAATTTAATTATAAGGGCGGATGCGTGGTTGTGTGACGTAGAGCTGTGCTTGAAGTTTGCGGATGTTGGTGAGAATCGCACAGAGAGAAGTGGCGACATAAGACTTAGAAGGAAGTGCATGGAGCCCAATGTAGTTTTGACGTGGTTGCTTACACCTAACAAGAAATTGACACCGTCACCGGACTCTATATCAATATGTTGAATTATACTGAAAATAGCAGAGCTAAACGATTAAAGACAGCATGCGGGCTTTGTGCCCGGCTTCTTGGAAACTGCATCGTGTTGGAGCTAGGAGAAGATGCAAGGCTCACATGAGGAAAGGTACACATGGCCGTCATAGCGAGCGCCGAAACCTGAGGGAGAGCGTATGATATATGTGTCATGGTACGTATCCCTGCCGGGGGGTCCAAGTGTTGATGCCACAAAATTGCGATTGTGAAAGTCGGACTTGCATCGTTGTTGGCAAGAGTAGCATAAGGGGGGTTACCTGGAAGAGTTTGGAGATGGGGACATTGGTCGTGCATGACAAGCACACGGGCGTAATGGTCATCGAAGGTGGTGGGAGGAAACCCGTTGGGCAGTAACAACTGATGCCATAAAGGAGACGAAGGTGTTCTTGGGAGGGAATGCTTGGCGCCCCTGTGGCACGCATAGCCTGCGTGCGAGGTGCGTACAAAAGGATATGGCGGATGTCCCCGGGCTGGTAGACGAGGGTGTGCGAAAAGCTCAGCACAGCAGAGATATGCATATCCTTCACAATGAAAAGCGGGCGAAGGCACCGATTACCGCATGGCTAAAAACGGTCGAGAGTAGAATCCAAGCAATGGTTTGCACCGGAGTCCACCACCAAGAGGCCATTCAAGGCAGGGGTGCAATGCTTGTGGCATTATAGAGTGTCATGGGGTGGTCATCTGCGAAACCGGAGGAAGTGGGATTGAGGGAGGTGATTTTGGTGGGGAGTTTTGGATGCGGATGTGGTAATGTAGTTCATGAAATAGGGAACATCGGGAAGTTCGTGTCGAAATATGTCGAAATCATCCATGAATTTGTAGCACTCGCCGGTTATACCAAGGGTGTTGTCATGAAGGTACCATGACTACTTGAAAAGGGATTTAACGAAATGGATACACCGAACGTCGTTTCCGATCTGTGCAACGTGACATCGCCATGAATAGTCTTTATGACGCCCCCGTCGTGATGTTTGCCGATGTGATGACATCCGTGGCTGAGCCATGCATCCAAGAGACAAAAGTCGGGGGATTTGGTTTCGGCGGGGTGAGAGGCCACAGTGTGGTGGGTGAAGTCCGGGAAGGCGGCCTTGGTAGCAGAAATGTCAACCCAAGAATGGACATGGGGACGAATAATGTCTTGAGCCATGGTAAGGTCAGCGGGTAGGCCGTTGTGGGTGACGTCAAGGGCAACGTCGTCGGTGAAAATGCTTGCAAACGATGCAAGGACAGCGTCGCGGGTCAAGGGGCCACACCGCGTGGAGTACTTGATGGTGGAGCCTGCGACATTGTGCATATTCGACGCCGGGAAATGAGAGACTTAATGTTGGGAGAAAGGGGATCCTGTGAGGTTGAGATGACATGCCGCCATGTAAACGTAAGGATCGCCTTGCACGGATAAGATATTTTGCATAGCAACATGGGTTCTAGAGCAGGCGCTATCAATATTAGCAACGGCGTCCCGGGAAGCAAGAGGAGGGGGAGAAAATCATTCTCGTTTCCCGCGGCATTTGCTTGCCTGGGGTGGACCATCTAGAGAGACGCGGCCTCCGCCGTCGCCGAGGCGGCGGTGCGGCAGTCCTTACGGAAATGGATACTGCGCCCTTTGCAATTTCGTAAACATATTTGACAGTCGGGGCCGGTCTAAACTAGGCTAGGCTAGGTTATGATAACTAGGCTAGGCTAGACGACAGAGGTGGTTGTCCGGGTGGCAACAATATATTGAATTTCTTTGACGATTAATAAGGAGGCAAACGCACGCGCGTCATGCAAGGCTGAAGTGAGTCCAAAAGGCTCAGCAGAGGGAGGGGCGCATGAAATGGATGTTGGACCCGCATGGTTGTGAGTTGAGCAAACGGTACCTCCGCAACAAGCCGACCTTCAAGGCGCGCGTCATGAACAATGAAAATATGTTGTTGCGCGCCGCAGCATGGCTGGGGTAGAGGTCGGCCATGGAGGTGGCCACAAGAAAACTTTCATAAAATATATTGTGTTTTGGCGGGATATACTCGTCATTAAGTTCTCCGTGTGCATGTTTTGGGCTTTGCAAATAAAGCATGTATAGCTTTATGTACGGTCTACGTTCTAGGAGTAGTTTCACATTATTGCTAATGCATGGTGCCGAGCATTGTGGAATTAATGCTCGCAAGGCATATGAACCTAGTAGAGGATGCTAGCGAAGGTAAGGCCTTGCTAAAAATTTGTGAGAGGTGAGTAGGTCGAGGAGTGAACTACAACCATAACAAGATTCAGGAGACATTAAAAAACTTGATGTTGGAACTCTTGGTAGTGGGCATGTCTATAGGCATTTTGAGGCGGAGGAGCACATAGAACACGAAGGTATATGGGCTTTTGGCCCGTAAGTAGTTATTCATGAGCCGCCGTATATATGCCGTGAAGTTATAATAAGGAGCAACGACGACACGCACAAACATGCCGAAGCCTCTCACAAGTATGCAACGGATGGGCTCTAAGCCTCCGCATCAGCCTCTGAAAATAAAGATCACGCATGAACTGCAGTGCATCAAACTTTGATGCATCACCCGTTTTATTATTATCCTAATTTGTGGACGCATCGATTAACTAGGACACTAATTCGTGGATGCATCGATTGAATGGGCATAACTTATTCGCGGATGCTTCGATTAAATGGGGCACCAATTCATGGACACATTGATTATATGGGGGACTAATTTATGGACGACACTCTAGTTCAAGGGTGCATTGATGCGGGTAATGCGGGGCGAATGCATTGATGCATCACCATCAGACTCCTCACACGTACAACTTTAAGGAAATGACGACGAGCATGATTGTTACCGGATGGTAAATGTCTTTATAGTTTAGCAAGACGGTATTGCTATTGGCTTATAGAGTGATGTTCCTTTAGAAATCTCAAAGGGGGTGCATCGATGCAACCGAGCGATGTCCCGGAAGTGTAGAGGTAGCTCATTGTACATCGATTAAATGATGTACATCATTAATTCATGGATGCCATGATTAATTAGGGCACTAATTCATGGATGCATTTATTAAATTAGACACTAATTCATGGACGCATTGATTACATAGGGCACTAATTCGTGGACGCACTGATTAGATACGGCACTAATTCATGGATGCATTGATGAAATAGGGCACTAATTCATGGACGCATTGATGCGGCAGATGCATCACGATCCCATGAATACATCGACGTCTAATGCGGAGGCTTAGTGGGTTTACATACCCGGTGATGCGTGGCGCCGCGTGAAATGTAGTCGGGGCGGAACCGGGCGAACAATGCCTAGCTTGAAAGGCGGCAACGGCTACTGTGGAGCTCCGGCATTTGCGCGTTGTATTTCCACAGCAATGAAGTCCCATTTACTTTGTTGCATGGTTGCCTCCGCGCCCAAGCAGGCAGCAAGATGGATGTGGTCGAGGGCGGGTGAGAAGGCAAGCTCTACAAAATGATAACAAGCTTGTTCGGTGGTGGTTGTGTGGTGGTCGCTGGGTGTAGAGTTGTGTGTGCCATCGCTTGGAGGTGGCGCAGAAACTTGCAAAGGCGGCGCCGTTTTGAAAACGTGATATGTCGGCGGCGCGTTGTCCATTGTTGCACGTTGTGTGAAGCTAACAAATTCGACTCGTTAGCGCATGAAGATGCGTGATACTCGGAAGTTACGAGGGCCCATAACATATAGTCGCACCACGGCCACGTGGCAACATCCAAGGGGTTGGTGGCAACGTGCTTGTGAGGCAAAGAGGATGAGGACGGTTCCCGCGTGAGCAACCGCAAGCCTGCATTTGCCATGACACACCGGTGAGAGCTTACCTGACAGTCCCATATCCCGCGGGGGCGCAAAACAAAAACACGTTAAGAAAACAAAAAACAGGTGGTACACTCAATATGCACATGCATAGACAAACATAGACGATGTACTAAAAAAAGAACGACTACGGGTACTTTTACGACTTTTTATTTGCTTTCATCATCAGGTGACGCCTATCACTAGCCGTCGGTTCGATGTTTCGGAAGTACTGGTTCGCGCGACGATTGAAAATCGCGTCATCGGCGGCGGCACTACGAGCGGCGGTCGTCGTTGGACTCACACCGTCAAGCGCCGACGTGAATATATTGTTACTAGATATCCCTGACTCGCCCGCGTATGGCCGCCGGTCGCTACCTTAGCACACGGCTATCTAAAATGACAAACCATGCCTGTCAACATAGCCCAACTGCGCACGTAGAAGCAATGGCTAATAAACTGGCTGGAGCAGTCGGAGGGCGGTAGTATCTCCTGATGTAGCAGGTTTGGAGAGTCGTTTTAAATAATCGCGCAAACATGTTTCCAGAAAGGCTGCTGCCAGCTGGCAACAGCGTTCAAGGTGAACCGGAGACCACAAACGACAGCCCACGAGTATCCTCAGGCGCACCATGCTCCAGGTCACAGTCACGAAATAGTCCGGTGGAACCCCCCCGCCTTCTGTTGCGCGTCGCGAGGGATGGTCACGCTGCTGCCGTGGTGGGGCGGTGCTGGGCGGCTTCCCGCGCAATCAGGTTGGTGCTAGCGCCAAGTTCCCGGCTCCCGCCCCCAGCAGTCCATCAGCACAGCAGCACGCGACGCACGACATATAATCTTCCTGGTGGCACCAGCCATTCGGTGTAGTAAATAATTCAAAATAATGTCACACTAGCTAGACGAAATATTTCCTACAAAGGAGCGATCAAGGTCGCCATATATATACATACAATCAGGCTGAGTTTCTAACTCAAAGCCCTCACAGTCTCTGTTGCTTCGGTATTCCGCCTTACCTGCTACTTTCTATCAGCCGCGCGCCTTTGCATCAGATCACGTGCTTTCTATCTATGTCCTTGGACATCTTTTCGGGCGCGCTGGCGGCGGTCTATCAGCTCTTATTGTCGACTTACTTTGCTGCCTATGTGGCCGCTATATATATCCCCGTCGTCGCTTTGTTTGCAGTGCGGGCAAAACTGTTATGGAGGAGCAGCGACCGCTGGTTGCGAGCGTGCGGGAGGCTGGGGCCGCCTGTGCCAATTGCCTCCGCGTCGCCGATGATGAAACAGAGAGAGTCCAGGTCCGCGTCCATTCGGCGATGGTGCTGTTATACAGGATGTCCATCCTGCTGACGTTACTGTTTATGCCTGCGGCCGCCTTTGTGAAAGACAATAGAATTTAATGAAGCAAGTAGCAGTCCAAGCACGACGACCTCGAAGGATATACTGGCTGCTGTCCGAAAAGCTTAAAATAGTTTTGCTGCTAGAGAGATATCTCTGGAGGGCTGAAGTGTCTTGATAAGAATACGCGTTGTTTGCAGCTCGATGTTTGCTCTGCATGCCGGACGGTGGGCTACTGTTCTGTGGAGTGCCGCCTCGCTGACGATGGCCTGCACTCGTTGGAGTGCCCCCTTGCGCAACGAACTCCCGGAGTACCTGCTAGGGTGCGACTTGCTGCGCGATTCATTTGGTGGACGGAGGCGCCAACCGAACAGCCACGTGGTAAAAAAATTCAACACACTAAATTGACGTTACAGGCATACTCTGCCCTGTTTTTTTTTAGGCCGGCATTCAAGTTAGAAAGCCAACGCGAATTCAGTCGCCGCTCTTTTTTCGTTTGTGTTTGCACGAGTAATGTGGTAGTATCTAACACTCTAATCAGATGACGGGAAAAAGCTAGCAATCCCGACTCCGCAAATACATAAAACGGTTTTGATATTTGTCGTAAGTTTATTTTTCCTCAGTGGTGCTTTTCCTGTCGTTAACCAAGCTCATGTGCTGGTTATTGTCGCGTAAGACAAATGGCTGGCCGAGTTTCTGGCTGAGACACTTCGGCAGGCGGACACGTGTCTGTCGTCTCATCGACTCAGCGCCGAGGATAGACTGGAACTGGACGAGGAAGCCCGGGAGGTGCTTGCCTTTATGGGGAGAGACAGCGGAGTGGCAGCGGGTGAACTCGACACAATCCGTCGCGCGGTTCTGATTCTGCAGATGTGGGCCGTCGCTGTGGGCAGCAGGCGGGGAGTATATGCGTCCGCCTGGTTCCCAAGGCAAGTCTTCTGCCCTCATCGGTGCACACTCGTGGGGTGTCGAAAATAGTATTCATATGCTAAGCGATAGTGTCTTAGTCATTCAGCGATTTTTTATTTGTGATGATAAAATCAGGCCGCGTGATCAATCAAAAAAAAATATTGCGGTCGAGCTGTTTTTTCTGTTTCGCTCATTTACAACGGTGTCGAGCTGATATTCCAAAGAAGCTACAACATTTTCGATTCTGAAGATTTCTCTGTCCTCGTGTCTATCGTGTTTTTTGTAATTAGATAACACATTGTATGTTCTGAGTGTTTTAGTGTGGCGCTATGCATTTACTTAGGTACGGGTACTGTTAGGTAGTTCGTGTTTTTCCGATGTCTTGCTTTTGCTGATTAAAGCATTTCATAATGTGCAATTATGTGTTACACGTTTTCAGTGTGCAGCACTATTTTATTTGCTCTGTTGCATTGAATGCACCCACCCAGCGATGCTTCCCATCTGAGTCATAATTTCAAAATGTCAATGTGTCAGGCAACAATTGCGATTACGTTTGTGTTTGCTGTTCTATTTATTGCGCTTAATTCCTTTGCTTACGTGGAATATTGCACTTTTTGCATGTTTCTTGTTTTTTATGAGGCTGGTTTTTTACTTGCGCTGCGACGGATGTGCATACACAGGGCGAGCCTCCTGAACCACTCCTGTCAGCCCAACTGCGCCCTCAACTTTCTGCCCACCGGCGGCCTGGAGGTGCGCACCATCCGAGAAGTGTCGGCCGGAGACCCGCTCCACATCTCCTACATCGACTGCGCACAGGCACTGGCGTACCGTCAGGAAGACCTGCGCAATTTCTACTTCGACTGCTCCTGCCAACGGTGTACGTTAGGTGTACCCCCCCCCCGACTGAGGGGACGGGTGCCCCACAGAAAGGATCTAACAAGAATACGATGGACATAGAGGAATTAAATTCTCAGCCATTTTTGAACCACTGCTTTAATAGATTTATAGATAAATATGTGTATCCTATTTATCAAATATTAACATTTCAATATTTGTTGCGATTTGAATATATAAATATAGATTTACACCATTTTTCTACAGAGATTTTTGGAATTTTTTTATCATACATAAAAAAAAATTATGTCAATTTGCTATGAAATGTGAACGAAACAAATAAGGTTGAAGAAATTACAGGGGGCCGCGGGGGGGTGATGAAACTGTATGATTTGCCATGATTTGTTTCGATTTGCAAAGCCGAGCGTGCAGAGCTAGACCTGGAGCTCCGGGGCCTGCGTTGTCCAGACGACACCTGCCGCTCTGCCATCCCTCCGGTGCGTACGCATGAAACGTTGTGTGAGTAATTACGACTGGCCCAGCTGGAATGGCATTGGGTGGTCAGATGGCGAGGCGCCCTTTGTATGTTCATTGTGGACTGCCTGCAGGAGTCGTCGGACCTCAGGTGTGCCACATGTGGGGAGGCCCTTCCTGCCAACCATTTCGAACTGGCGCATCTTCTAAAGCAGGGCGTCCAGCTACACATGCAGGGGCATCGTCTGTACAGGTGATGGGCGCAGTAGCATCAGTTTCAGCAGCAGCGCACGACGATATTTTCTCGCTTGAACAAGTTGATCAAAAGCTGTCGCTCCATTTTGTACATGTTTCCCAATCGTGAAGTTTAAACATAGCATCGAGAAACGTATGCTTGTTTATTGTAGTCTCCGTGTGTATTAGTGTGCGCGGAGTAAAGTGTGTCTGTTTGCTTGAATATGTGTTGTTATGTGTGTGTGTGTGTGTGTGTGTGTGTGTGAGCATACGTGTGAATGATAAATTCTCCTCCCCTAAATGGTGTAAGTGTATCTCCTTTTTATAATTTATTCGTGCGCACTTGTTTGGGTGTGTGTGTGTGTGTGTGTGTGTGAGTGCATGCGTGTGTGTGTGAGTGCATGCGTGTGTGTCTGTGTGTCGGTGTGAATGCATGCGAGTGTGTGTGGGTGTGAGCGTGTATACATGCGCACTATCCCTGAATCGTCTTTCCATTTTTTCCTCATTTCCTTTGTCCTACATTCCAATCCCCCAGCAGGCGTCAGAGGACGGGGGAGGCGGCTGCCTGTCTCAGACGCTGTCTGAGCATACGCACCACGCTGCTTCACGCCTGCAACGCCGACCTTTTGGCAACGCTGGACGTCGCCTACAAAGCGATGATCGCGGAGCGAGACTGGCCAGCGGCACGGCGGTGCCTGGTGCAGCTAATTGCCGCCAGGCGGCAGCTCGCCCCGATCTGCGGGTGGGAAAGACACAAAACCATTATCCGTCCCAGAAATAAAACCAAAACAAATTGCCTACTCAAGTTGTGTGCCTTCACCATGTGCCATGTGTGACTGTTGACCTCTGCGTAGGTACCAACGCGGCAGAGATCCCTTTGACGTTGTCCTTCTCTTGGCTGACCTGGCGAGAGTTGTGGCTCAGCAGCAGGTAGACCCTCCCTCTCACCTATCCTCACCGACGCACTCAACCGCATTTAGCGGCCACTACCTTGCAGTTGGAAGTTTGACAGCGACTTTTATATTGCCGTCGCTATGTTTTGGATGTGTTATCAGCACCTCGCCTTTTTTATCTCGCAATGCTTCACCCCTCGTCGTTTGTCAATTGTAAGATTTTGCGTTTAATTGAGGCGCTACGCTTCTGATACCGAGTCGTCTCTTTCGAAACGGTGAATGTGCATGAGACGGTATGCTTATCGGCACGAACTGTTTATGAAAAAGTAAACACGCATTTAGTAATAATTTCAATCAAATCCGTGTGGCTGTTTTCCCGTGACCTCCGAGTTTGGTGATCCTCGTAAGCTGCCCGCGTGCGACGTGTTTGCTGCGAAAAGGCCCCCACAGGTATGACTCAGTTATTGTCATTCCTTTCTGGTGTGTGTGCGTGTGTGTGTGTGTGTGTGTGTGTGTGTGTGTGTGTGTGTGTGTGTGTGTGTGTGTGTGTGAGTGTGTGGAATCGGCAGCTGGGCTTTGAGCAATTTTGTTTTGCCGTCTGCTGCTGTTGTCTTCCAGGACGTCTCTGCTGCGCGCGCCTACTCGGAGGAGGTCCGAGAGGGGCTCACTTTTGTGTTCGGCACGCACATCAGTACGGCGAACGTCATCATGCGCGGTCTGATCGAAGACATTCAATAGTGACGACGCAGATGAGGACACAATAAGGAAGCCATAAAACATGGAACCTATGCTCCCTCACCCCCCAAACCCTTTGCCGGCATCCTTCTTTTGCATGCTATCTCTATTTATGGGGGTCTGTACCTGGGGACTCAACCCGTGCGACTTGCAAGATTAGGCGGGTCATTGAAAGACCGCAGAGTTACGCAACCCATCGCCACTCATTCAGCGGAACATAACAGCTTTACTTACATTCGTATATATCTTTGGCCTTTCTGCCTTCAACATATTAGAGTAGTCAATGACCAGTTGCAAACGTTCTGTCTGCTTTGGCGAGTGTGCTGGGTTTTCTCCAGAGGCAAGGAGATCCCATGTTGTGTCAACCAGTTCGTCTCGTGTAGAAACAGACATGGGAAGCAATGCTTATAATTTAAAATGATTTTGAGGGGGTCCACCTATTGAGTGAATACCCAAACGACGCCGACGGTATCCCAGCCGATACCTCCTCTTCGTGACACGTGACTCGTCGACCAGGGAAAAGAGGACTAATCGATGAACAGCACCGTGTCGTCAGGCAGCCCCACCATCTCAAAGTCGCCGTCGTCGTAAAGGATGCGATGGGTGGTGGTCCGATGGTTATAACTCTCCACAACCCCCTGCCCAGAACAACCAAACATTTAGCCTCACCAACAACCTTCCCGAGACCGTCGCCGGCCGCATGGACAGACTACGAGCATCGAAACATCCATGATGCAGGAAGGGGAGGGGAGTGGGCTCACCGTGAACCAACTCTGCTCCGCTGGCCAATACGCCTTCACTCGTCTCCCCACCGCCATAACCCCTTCCCTGTAGCACACCGCACACAGTCACACGCGAATATCGGTGAATTCATGAACGTGTCATCCCACAGCGTCAGTAGAGGACGCATCGGGACGTATGTGTTTCAATTGGTGCGGTGGTAATTTGTTCGCGTGTGTGTATGTGTAGGGGGAAGCACCATTGCTGCTGGTTAGAGCGTGCAGACTTTCCGGAAGACTGCGACCCCGATGCCTCCTGCAAAACAATAGCCAGGCTCAAACTCGTCAGACGCACATTCAAATCAGTGCCGACATGTAAACCCAATTTACATCACCACCCCTTCCACTCGCTCCGACTCGCCTTGTCATGCACCGCCGCATCGAGTGTTGGCGACTGAATCTCCTTGGCACTGACTGGGCGTCGACTGCTGGGCGTAAGCACGGCGGATGCCTCAGACTTGCCGCTGTCCATGGACTCCTCACGGGGCGACGACAGAAGCGCCGCGCCCTCCGCCGTCGTCACTACCGCGACGCCTTCTGCCGTGCAAGCCTGGCCACAAGCCGCGCTGATCACCGGCTCCTCTTCCTTCGCGTTCTCATGCATCGCGGATGAAGGAGAGTCCGCCACTGGGCGCGGGGCGCGCTGTATACAACAAAACAGCCAAACCGAAGCCATGCATAAGATACCTCACAAGCAAAGGATAGCATTGATTGAATGTGCCTTTGTTTTCTTGCGACTCACCTTGGCACCCCGGCGACTGCTCGGCTTCCGCACCGCACCAACGCGCCCTCCGCTCACCCCCTGCGCGGAGAAACAACGATTAATTACCAAGCTCCATTCCCAGTTCAACACAGTCACTCACATACACATTTACACATACACGCACACAAATATACACGCATACAAACATCCATGAACAAACATACATACATACACGAATCTATTTACACACACAATCAACACATTAGCAAAGTTGTAAACACACACGCCACAGCGCACACACCACAGCACACACACGCACACACAAACTAACACACACTTATACACACACGAACACTTATACACACACACACCCACACACACACATAAGGTAGCGGGAGGGGAGACGCGACGTAGCAAAAGTAGGTGGTGGTGCGCACCACCCAGCCACGGCTCTTGTGCCTGTCAATCTTGGGAAGCCCCTTCAGCGCGGGGTCCTGTCACAGGGAAGGCCATGATGTACATCAGATACCACTCTCCTCGCTTCAGTGCTCGTGAAAGCACATGATTTATCAAGCAGTGACTGGATGGGGTGGATGTGCCTTTTGGGGTGGGGGGGGGGTTGGGAAAGGCGATGTATGAGAGGGAGAGAAACCTGACAAGCACAAGTCTCTGTGCAGTAGAAGCACGACCACCGCCCTTGATGCTCCTCCACAAAATCGTACACGTTCTCGAGGTCATCCGCGCCGTTGATGTGGAAGAGGCAGCGGCTGCAGAAGATTTTGGGGCAGGTGGCGCAAGCGAGTGGGGTGCTGAAGTTGCCGCGCCAGCTGGCCACACACTGAGTGCAGACATGGCAACTGCGGTTGCGGCCCAGGTTGCGGCCATCCACAATGGCATCTGGCAGTTGGTACTGCATTTGGGGAGTGGGGTGTTATGAACGGTTAGAAAAGGCTGTTCTGAGACGAATAGAGCCAGACAGGTGAATAGGTCTTTCAGGAACTTGTGCAACTTCGGGTATTGCACATGTGATAATTTTGGGAAACAGTACAAGGAACTTAGGGGACGTCGGAAAAATGGGGTTTGGGTTTTGTGACGGCGGGAGTACCTCACGAGCGCCAGTATATACAGTTTCACGGGGCAAGTTGCGCTTCACGCGGTGCTGGCGAAGCTCAGAGTCATCCTCCTCCAGCCACTCATCTTCCTCGTCGAGCCAGTCTGCGTTGGATTCGGCGAGCGACAGTCCGATGCCCTTAGCCCGGGCGCCCTCCATCCTCGCCGACTTCCGGCTGGGCCCTGCAGAACCGGAAAACAAGCAACCAGGTTTATTCCCTTAACTCCAAGTTCCGAAAATGCATGCAAAATCGGGGAGAATGGAGACGTACAAGGTGAGCGTGCTCGTGACTGTGAGAGGAGCTGGTTACCGAGAAGTGCCGCGGGACGCCTTTTTGGGGTTGCACCCACAGGGCGAGGCTTGGCGGCGCCAAACGCCCCAGTTAGTTTCGATCCCGCGAACTGGATAACAAACCCAAGCGATACACCCGTTTCAGACGTCAAGGTCAGTCGTACACGACGAATATATGCATGCCGGTTCCTTAAGGGGAGTTCCTTAGTAGAGGCGGCGCAGAGGGGAGGGGGGGGGACTCCGGAATCGCGCACCATCAAGTTCAGCTCAGTCATGCGCGCCTTGTTGCGTGCCATCAGTTCCTCACGCTCGCGCTCCAAATCCGTCTTCTCCTGTAAAACATCCGCCATCAAGGTTCAGAACCTCGTGCTGGGTTTGACGCACCCGAAGACGATACGACGAGGGGCCGGCGGCACCGCCGCTGATCTTCGGTGAACAGGTAACGCTCCGAGAGACGGACGAGGGCGGCTAGCATCACTAGCTAGAATAATTACAAGGTAACGCCCGGGTAAGGTACGATTCATACGGGTGCGCCGTGGTTGGTTGCGTACCATGGTTGCGAATAGTTTGTCGCCAGTAATTCCAGGGATGAAGTTAAGCTACGGACTGGCAAGGATGCCAGAGAGGCCGGGGGTAGGGTCGAGGTGTGATTGTGGTGGGCGTCAGGTTTTTGCTGGTGATAACGTGAGCGAGGGTGACCTGCGCGGATGGCGGATGGCGGGAAAATGGTCGCGGCGGTACGGCATCTCTTGTTTTGTGTCGTAGGATGATAACAACCAACAAGACGTTGATGAAATCGTGCGGCTCAAATTTCAGCACTGCAGTTAAAAAAAAAGCCAGCTGTGTACCCTATATCTCCATTGCATCTTAAAGATTGAATAGATTACAACGGCGCTTAAACATTCACATCGAAATGGATGAATTGCAAAAAGCACCATAGACACGAAGACAAGGAAATTGGGGGGGAACCCAGAGGGCAAGCAGAGTGACACGGAATCCAAGACACGGCAAAGTGAAGCACAGCGTTGTGCACAGAACAAGCACATAAAACACATGAGGACACTGCTAGGATCTCCCACGCAACGGTGAAAGCGCAACACATGGAGGCGACCATATATAGGTGCGCCACAGGTGCCGGCGAGGAAACCAAGAGACGCTTGCGGCCCATGGCGCGGGTGAAGAACACCGTGGCAGGCGAAGGCATCCCAGCCGAACAAAATGTAGCCTTCACACCGGCCACGGCGGCGGACATTCCACGCAAGACGTTGTCCGCGTGGGCATCGTCATGAACGGTGAGAGAAAACTTAAGGCGCCAGGAGGCCAACAACTTGCCCATATACATGCATCCCTTTAGAGGCGGTTGCATGCATGGCCAACTCTGTAAAAATATCCACGGCGTGGCCTCCGCGAGCTCCAAATTCCGTGTTTGCAAGGGGAAATAAGCGTATGTCGGGGCGACTCCGCACGACCGCACCCCCGTATGTCGTGGTCTTCTCGGTGCGCCACGTGGAGCGGCTTTGGGGGACGGGGGGCTAGAAACGCCGGAGACACCAAATACCACAGCATCAAGAGCAAGTTTCGAGCCTTGGATGCCATTGTAAAGCAAAACATCCGCAGGGAGTTCGTCATTACCTATAGGGAGTTGAACTAATTTCGTGGTGTTCGTGAGGACCTCGACGCCAACTAGAGTGCACATGAAATCCCAGAGATGGTTTCCGCAATGGCCGTCGCTAACCAAGAGTGCACGGTATGGACCGAAGCATTTCCGTGGCATTGAGCCAAGTGGTCGGCAAATCAGTAGCCCACGTTTCATCCGAATTGTCCACATATGCATGCCGACTCGGGTGCACCCCGCATAGCTTGAACCGAGAAATGGCAAGAAGTAAAAGCAATGGGGGAGCAATGAGGGGAGAGGATACGGGGTGATAGTATTCGACATGTGCGACAAACCACGACACGGAAGACGGCGTCGTAGTGCTCAAGGAACTTCCCACGGAGCTCGCCAAGGCGGCCCGTTGTAGGAGGGTCTGAAGCAAAAAACGCAAGGGCACCGCGGCTGAGACGCGATGCAAAACGCCTAGACTCCGGCTGAGCGAGGTTAGTAAACTTTAAAACTATGTTGGCGAAGCGAGTCAAATTGACGCGCTCACTTATGTCTGCTTGTAGCTTTACATACACAGTTGTGGCAAAACCGAAATGGATTGCGAGCCATGGCATGCCATTGAGGAACCGCGTTGTGTGTTCGATGTTTGATCGTGCTTTGAAGACGCGACATGCGTGAGCCACTATCGGGCATTGCGGGGGAAGCATGGCTAAGGCCGTCGTTCTGAGGGGTTCGGACTCGGCGAGAGCACGAGCGCCGCACTCGGCACCCAAACGCACCCACGCCGAAGCGAGCTCTAAGAGCCACATTAGTTCGCTGTCGCCGCTTTTACATAGAAATTCATGAATAAGACTGCTAGAAGAAAATGGTGATGAAAAATGGGGAGGGATATTTGAAATATTACCTTTCGCCTATTGATTCCGTCCTTGGTAAGTGGCGCCCTCGGGACTAGCGTGCAAGTTCTAACAAACCCTAGCAATATGCTTCAATATATTCCTAGCAAAGGCGGAAGGCTTCCACTTGACGCCGGTGTATTTACAATTCCTTGGTATTATGATATCCACCCGTGTATCGAAACTTGTTCAGTAGGATTGTCGTGATTTCGGCCTTGCTTGGCGCGGCTAATATGGTAGACGAGAAATTAATGCAAATATTAAGCAAGCAAGTAAATCGGAGCATATGCGAGGGGGGTATTCATGTATGGGGTGGAAAAGGAGGAAGGATAAAGAACCTATAAGAATATATATTCGTGCACGTGTGGTATGTGCCCGATGCGCAGCTTGAGCCGGCAGAATATCCCAGCCAAGATAAATAAAAATAAACCACGAGCAAGACTATGTGACAACATCGAGCAACATTGTAAATAGAAATTAGCAAGGCGAGATGGCGGGGGCGAGGGCAAGGATAAGAGATAACACTACAAAGCAAAACATTGCGGGGGTTGGTTCATCAAAGTTTATTGGCGTTCAGCTAAAGATATAGCGCTAGCGAGAGAGGTAGTGGTGCGCCGACATGTCCAACATGTTACGCGAGTAATGTAACCATGCGTGGCATGAGGAGCGTGCCTAACGTGTTAACCGTATTAATTTACCACTCTTACTCACACACGTTGTGGTAATTGCAGGTAGTTTCGAACATATTTCGAATCTAAACGATGGCCAAAACACGAAAGCCATGACTATTGCGCGCGAGTTCCGCACCCATCAACAACGCGTCGATGCAACGTTTATTCTACTTCATTATTGAATAATTAATTTAAGGTCTCGCCGCTAAAGATGAAAATAATGGCACCCTTACCTTGACCAGTCCCTTATGTAGCGCATGCTCCGTCGCATGTAACAACCGCTATGCGTAGGGCTGCTCATGTTGGAGGCGGGTATGGTGTAGCCGCGTAACGCAGCCGTAAGTCGTACCGGAGTGGCAGCGGCGCCGCACGCGGATGAAAACGCGAAGATTCGTACGCATACGCAACAAACCACAAATACATTAGGGACGGATACTCAAGTAGGACTATGCGGTGACGGAATATGGAAGGGATATTCTTATAGGTTCTACCAATATAGGGAACCAATGATATACCACGAGAGGGTGCGGAGAAGCCGAAAGAAAGGGATGACAAAGAAAGAGACACGAAAAATGAGTATTGTAGAAAAGGAGTATAGATAGAGATCGTAGACGAGCTAGCGAGCGAGACAAACGTAGACTGACACGACGAGAGAAAGGGTAAGCGAGCGAGTGACGACGAGCGAGGAAAACAAACACAGCGGAGAGATGAGAGAGGGAAAGAGAGGGAGAGATAGCCGGAGATGGAAATGAGAGATGAGTCGAGGACGACTAGACGAGAGAGAGGGAGGGAGATTGTGAGAATAAACGGGCGGGGGGGACTGAGAGATGTTGCGGGACGACGACATACGGAATGAAACAAAAGAAGGCTGGACATGTGGGTAGCAACATGGAGAGTAAAGGGTTAATACGCGCTAGTGCTATGTTGCTTGCCCGACGACAATGCGTAGCTGGTTAGACCGCGAGAGCCTGCTGGCGGGGCTCAACGATATACATATTTGAAGTATAGGGCTGAGAACTAAATAAGCATATCATTGGTTGCGACAGCATCTAATGTAGTCACAAAATGAAAGCAGGCAAAGACTTGGCAGCGGCGGGGGTACGAGGTAGACGGGAGCTAAGTGAACGCGAACACATGGTGTTGCTGCTTAACAAAAGTAGATAACAAAAGTAAACTAGCCTTTGTTGATGATAGTACATATGCATTCCATCTGGTTCTTAGATGAGCTTTGCCACCATCCGCGAAAGACGAGATACTCCACCTGCTATGAAAGTGAGCCGCCCGCGCTTGACACGGTCTGTGGACATCATATATAGTGCAAGTAGAGGGCTAAAGACAAACGCAGGAGACACAAATGCTATATTCGGACGGGCTAGCAACATAGGGTCGAAGCATTAGTAGAGGCTAACGAATCAAGAGGACTCCTAGTCATGACCCACGACTACCGAATGTTGCAAACTATATCTACCAACACGCCACACAACTGCCGCTACCACTTGTAGCAATATCTTGAGGAGCGGGACCTTTTCGGGGCAAGTTAGACCCAAGTAATATCCACGACATAGGAACACGTGCGCGAGTCGATGCGATCAAAAGGAAGTAAATACAATTGCTCGCCCTCATGCTTCGTTGTATCTCTTTCTCGGCCTGACCGCGGAGAGGCTGAAGTGGGTAGCTAGCTCGGCGGTATACTAGTGGAAAAGGGGGGTAAAGGCACGGATAGGCTTTTAATAATCATGTATATTTGTATCTCATTTCCCGGTTGGGAACGGTCGGGCACTGTACTACTGTGTAGTATCGAAGTGTGTACATGTACTCACGCCCTATAACAGACACTTCAGACTTTCACGATTCCGCGCTGCGCGCCCCGCGTCTAGTTAACATTTAAACCAATTATTTGACACCGCCTTGCTCATAATTGCTGGGGGTAGTTGTGGACTTTGTATTCTTTGGGGGAATGCGATAAAGTTTCATTGCATCGCTCACAGTACCAAGCTTAGTCGCTATCGCTAGCCGATGATCACAAGAAGTACGACAATAACGTGGACATGGAAGGGGGGGGGGGGGGTAAACGGGCAAGAGTTACAAGAGGGTCACGGAATCCGGGGCACGGCAAAGAGAAGCACTACATTGTGCGCAAATCTAGTAGATAAAACATAAGAGAACACCTAAAACTCCCACGTAACGCAAAAACGCAACACTTAACGGCGACAAGCAACGCCTCACGCGCCGCGCTAGGAAGTACGGGAACGCTTACGGCCCATAGCACGGGTGAAGAATGCCAAGGTATGATAAGGCACACCAGCCGAGGAAGAAGCGGCCTCCCACAGTCCGTTGCGGCGGACGACCCGCGCAAAACGTTGTCCGCGTGAGTGACATGGACGGCGACAAGAACCTTTCGCCGCCAAGAGACCAATAATTTGCCCACATGCATCCCTTTACAAGCGGCTGCCTGCTTGGCCAACTCGCCAAATAAGCGTGGCTAGGCCGCCGAGAGCACCGAATTCCATGACCGCAAAGGGAATAAAGCGGATGTTGGGGCGACTCTTCACACCCTCCAAGTACTTCGCGAACTTTGTCTTCTCAGCACGGCGGAGAGCGACGTCGGGAGATGTAGGCTAGAAACGCCGAACAAACCGGATGCCACGGCATCAAGAGCAAGTTTTGAGCCTCGGATGCCGTGGTAATGCTAGACACCCACACCAATAGGGAGGCCGTTGTTGTCGTTAAAGAGTTAAACTAACATTGCGGGGTCCGTATGAACCTCGACGCTGACCCCGAGTGCGCGGCGAACCTCGGAGATAACTTCCGCAAAGGCCGTCACGAGCCAAGAGTCAGCGGTATGGACCGAAGCATCTCCGCCGGGTCGAGCAAAGTGGTCAGCAAATGCAGTGGCCCATGCGTCATCCGACATGACAACACCCGCCGATTCGAATGCTTCCCACATAGCTTAAACCGAGAAATGACAAGAAGATCAAGCAATGGGGGAGCAATGAGTGGAGAGGATGTGGGATGAGGGTAGACCGAAGATGCGACATACCACGACGCGGAAGACGGCGTCGTAGCGCTCAGGGAACTTCTTACGGAGCTCGCCTAGGCGGCCCGTTGTAGGGGGGTCCGAAGCCAACAACGCAAGGGCCCCGTGGCCGAGACGAGATGCAAAACGCCTAGACTCCGGCTGAGCGCGGTTAGGAAGCGTAAGGGCGAGGTTAGCGAAGCGAAGCAAGTTGACGCGCTCACTGATGTCGGCTTGCAGCTTTGGAAAGATATCCGTGGCAAACGCGGAAAGGGGTACGAGCGAGGGCAAGCCATCAAAGGACCAAATAATGTTCTCGTTGTTTAACCGGGCTTCGGCTACGCAGCCAGAGCGAGCTACTGTCGGGTGTTTCGGGGGGTATATCCCTAAGGGATTTGAGGGGTTCGGACACGGTGAGAGTATGAGAACCACACGCGGCGTCCAAGCGTGCCCACGCCAAAGCAAGCTATGACGACCACATGGGTTCGTTGTCGTCACCGTCTCTATCCGGTGCACCATGCCGGCGGGAAACCGCTATGGTCATTGCGGTCGCTTGCCATCCGTATATTGGCGGTTGTATCGGAACATCGTCGTGAGAATCCCCGCGCACACGAGCGTATTGCGTTGTAATGAAACGGATAGCGCAGCCCACCGCCAAACTGGCCGCTTTGATGTGTGTCGCATCCGCCAAGGCAGCCAAGCTTCCAACCCCCATGCATGTAAAACGTATGGGAAGAGACATTTCGGAGCGAGTGTTGCGGGGTAGGCTAGCTGCGGGAAGTCCCAATATCTCAGCCGCCGCATCAAGGGTGGCATTGTCAGCGCGGTCGAGGAATGCCACGACGGTGTCACCGTAGTACTCGCCCTTGCTAAGACCGCGGCGGACCGCACGAACAATTTGTCGGTACCGGCTGTTGCGATGTTGATAGATACGAGGCGCATTGTGAGAGTGGCGGTGAGCTACTAAACCCGTTAGATCTTCGCCATATGCATCGCACTTGCGTAATTGGCTGTACCCAGTGCCCCCGCCCCCCTGTTGTAAGTAATACCGCATACGTATTAGTTGCAGATAGCTACTGTAAGCTACTCTAGATATGATTAGTACATGTCTAGATCGGACATACCGATAAACTGTTTGACTCGGTACAGAGCTGTCGCTAGGCTACAGCCCTCTCACTTCTGTTGTCCCGACACCACGCCAGTAGGCTGGTTGTCGCCGTAACTGTTCCGTTTGCGGGCTTGTGACTGTAACTACGTTTGCGTAAGTTGTCTTCCACACTAACTGTGTTTGCATGGTTCAATACCCCCCCAATTGTTTTTTCGTTCCTTCCGTGGAGAGATGTGCTCCCGGCATGATGTTACCGTTGGGTAAGCTATCAAAAGCATCACCGACCCCCAGAGGGGTAAAATACAAGCAGTTTTTTCGGATGGTGACCTTGAGGCCGATGACGCTAGCATACGATAACCATCTTCATAATAAGCGCAAACAATGGATTCGTTCGTGGCGATCGCAGCCATTTCTTTGTATACCCGAGAGACAATGAAAGCGAAGAAGATGGCGCTGGTAACGCGGCCTTGATGGACGCCACGGGTACTCGGGATACGCGTCACCGGGCCATTAGCATTAGAGGAATCGTGGCGCCCGCCGGCGGCGCAGCGGTGGCGGGCCCGGAGGGGGGTGCGCTCACAGGCCTGTCGGCACCTACCTCTACCCCCACGCGGTGGGCGCTGGTAACCCCATAGCCGTGCCAGGCCTGGCACGGTAGGGGGCTGAACGAGGTACCGCGGGATCAACAACTGTCGGGAAGCCCTGTACGGAGGGTTTTGGAAAAGCATAATATCCGTACACCGGCATAGGGATCTCCCGCTCGGCCAGTCCGATATGTCTTTTCCGCAACTAAATACTCGCAGATACTCTCTCGACGATGGGGCGGGGGCGGCGTTTGCGAAATATTTTTTGGCGAAGAGGGGTACGGACGGATCAACGGAGGGACAAGGGTGTTGGAGCTGGCGGCGGACAGCTGGGAAGCAGCGCTAGGGATGGCGCTCGCTAGCAGTCGCCAGCCCTGCGAGAGCCTTAGGTCTCCCATGGGGGCGAGGCATGATGCTACGCAGGACGGAGGTTGGTTGCAGTCGGAGGAGCGGCACGGTCTGGCGGCGGCGGTCCCTAGGATCGCCCGCCGCCGGAAAAGCCCGGTACGGGGGGTTTTTGGAAAAATTCCCGTACCCACCATCTTTTGAGGACCGGCGACTCGATCCCTGTGTTCTTCCAACCCCTTCCCTAGTCGGTACCCGGTTATCGACAGGCTGCCTCAGGCAGTGTGCCTAGGGTTATCGTAACGGCACACTGCTCGTAAAGGTGGCCCTCTAACAACGTAAACCACCGGGGGAGGGCACGGACGGCCACAACGCGATCAGATAGGTGTTGGAAACAGATGGGAAAAGGACATGGGACATGAGAAAATCTGGCTCGGGGGCAGGAGAGCCAGCCGGACACCGTCTGCAGCCTAGTTCTTTTCTCTTCTCAGCCCCCGCAGGAGGAGAGAAGACTCGGCTAGGTGGCGAGCTGCGTCGAGAGGAGCGGCTAATACCTCGGCCGGGGTTGAGCACGGATCGAGGCGGGACCGACGACGACCTATGCGAGGGGGGTTTTTCACCTGCCTTTCCCCCCGAGCTCCGGCACGACCGGAGTCGCACAGGAGCCGAGGTCACGCAGGTTCGCCTCGACCAGCTCAAGCGGAACAGCCTTGCTGATCAGCGACCCCGCAGCGGCTGGAGCAGGCCGCGTATCGTGGAGACTAGCGACATTTTTTATTTCATACTGTATCCAAAAAAACACGTATAGATCAGAAAATAATAAATACCTGGATACGGGTATGTTTTAGACGGTATCTTTACTGCCATTGGAGAGGTTGGGATTAGTGGTTCAACGGTCTACCTCACGCTTCTAAGTCCAGCTAGGCATAGCATAAGGGGGGGCCTAGAGACTCCAGCCGGTTTTACTGGTATTGGAGTAAGATATTTCAATTTCAATTAGAGGAATCGTAACCGAACAAGGTAGATGGACGGCCATACAACATCGTAGCGACGCGAAGCAACGGCCGAAGCGCGGGATTTAAAGGCAATTCGTTGAACGCGCTAGATGAGTCGCCTTGCATGTCCGCCCAGTCCGGTGAGGCGTCAAGCGCGGCTCGAACCATGAATTGTACGATCTCAACCCCCACGGACGCAGACCCCAAACTGGGTTCGAGCAACCAGCCATTGACACACACGGTAATCAATTACGGCGAGAAGCGCGCGATTCGCGAACCGAACTAATACGGAGCCAATTCCAATCGGAGGCAACGTCCCCTTTTGGTCGCGAAGTTCTTGTCCGTGTGCGCGTCGGTGTTCGGGATCAAGCTTGTCTAGCGGGATGAGTGTGGCCGAGGCGAGGTATGAGGCACCGCCCGGTGGAACCTATGTATTCATGATGGCTTCGGCGCAACCGGTGAGACTGCAAAGGGTACCCAACGCACGAAGATTTTCAAACCCCCAACCATCGACTTGGGGACTAGAGTGTCGATAACATCTAGCAACGACCTCCACGATACGAACTTCCGAAGCCTTGAGTTTAGTACGAGGGAGGGAGAAGGGATCCGGCAAGACGTTCGTGAGGTCAACAGTATGTTGTGGGTGCAGTCGAGATAATTCCTCATGCATCCCACAACCACTTGCAACGGGGCTGGAAGTTTTGCCTCCATAGCGCGACGGTAATCCTAACCGCAGCAAGGCTAGCCGCCCGGTCGGTTACCTTAGCCGAGACGCCGTTATGAAATGACTGCGAAGTGGACGTGGAGTCGGTGCAGTCGCGTGGGAGGTGAGTAGCGGTGCCCGCCAAATGCCAAGGGATGCGTGAGCGCGTGCGGTGGAAAAAATGTATCGACAGCTCTCGACGCCAAATGTGCTAAGCGACTATCGCGGTTATCGGCGCCCGGGTCAAGGGCCATGTGTCCCGCAGAAGTGAAATCGGCCATGGGACGCAACACTAAGCGCGGAAATAAAAGCAACGCTGCCCAAGCCGCTTCCGCGGAAGCCCCTTGGGTGGCCCTGTCACGGAAAGACAAAGCGCAGCTCGCAAGCTCCTCGAAGACCGGCTTGACGAGACGCAACACCGAAGGGGAGAGGCCGCTCGAGGACGTACTAGATCGGAAGGATAGGAGGTAGGAATAGAAGCAGGTTTTGGAGTTCTCCGCACCAAAAGCCCCATGATCAAGGCACCATTGAAGGGTGGGGGGTAAGGATTGCGGAGGCACATGGGACGGCCGACCGCGCCGAAGCAAAACACCGCATGCCGGGGGTTGGGAAGTCGTAGTGCTGCGGTGAGAACGCAAATGTAAGTGTCTACTAAGGCCACCAACCCGAAAGAATTGTCCGCAAAAAGTTCACGGCGCGAGAAGGTGGCGATCGGCATCCACTACATGAGAGTTGTCGGGGGTGAAAGTACACGTTGTCGCGGGAGAATTAAGATGGGCGCACAACGCTTGAAAGGTCACGCGCGGGCGAATTCTGTAGCGGTACCAAGAGTGGCCAACAATCGCTACAAGTCGCAACATGCGATTTTGTAGCGATGCAATATTTGTTAAGTACAAGATTAGAGAGGTAATAGCGGAAAACAGCATATCCCGGGGTACCACTGAATAAATACTACACGTTGGCAGCTCGGGGGGGGGGGGTGGGGGGGGGGGTGGGAGAAGTACCGATTATACCTATGTATATACATTTAAGCGCATTGATAAATTCGGATCAAAGTATGCGTCACCATGTGGGTGATTGGGTTACAAAAAGTACGCGCGCCGCTAAAGCGCCCGACTCCGTGTTTTGAGGGCGGGGTATCCGTATTAATGATCACCTCACCTCAATACCTACATATTTTCGGTCATTACTTACGGGTGTGAGGTCTGGGGAATGGATATGACTAGCAACGCCAATCGGTTAAAGACTATACAACATCGATGATTTAGGCGCCAAATTGGGGTGGGTACAAATCCCATGTGGTGACCATAGCGCCGCTATTGCGGAAGCTAAGAAACGCGCCCATAGCAGCGACGGCAACACTAGCTATGACTAGGGCGTATTTCCTAAAAGCGCTCAACCTAAAGTGCATACGCAATCTTTGTGGGCCAGCCAACTCATATACGTCCTATTGATACGACGTATTGAATTGAGCGTGCATAAGCGATATGGTAGGCCAACCTAGTCGTATATGCTCTCATACTTGGATGTGTGGGACAGTGTTTTGCTGGCTTGACCGTTTAGCTAGGGCAAGCGCCGAAATCGCCAATGGCGTATGCGTCCCACACGCCTAGAGGTCTTTATAACCACGTGATGCCGCTACTAATCTATGTAAAGCACCGGTATGTGGTCGATTCGAGACGCCATCCCCTACATGTACCAATGCACGGAGTATCTACTCCCAAGCCTCGCATATTGGAAACCCAAAGCCAAAGTATGGCACATGCAATCATGCATGCCCGCGGGGCCGTACACGCACGGGTTGCACATATGATTCATTTTCGTATGCGTGTATTCCCTACCGCCCGTCGTCGTTTTGGCCGCGTTCATGCCATGCGGGAAAGTTTTCTCCATCAGTGTTATGCATGCGGCGGGCATGTGCATGGATCGATGAAATACAATGCTTGAATACCCTCATTGGGAGTGCCACCGTCGCATACTTATTTGGACAGTTGCCCCAAAGTTTAAGGATATCTTACGTCGGTTCGCTTCCTCCTATGAAGATATAACTATATTACTTTTCGGCGGTACCCCCTTCCCGTTCATGGCCCCCTTCATTAAAAATGGACATAGTTTCAATTATTGCGCCACGCCGCCGTAATGTACCTCCAGATCTTTCCATGCGATATATAGCCTCGTATCCCTTCACAAAGGTTAAAGGGGGTTAAGTCAACGAACTTCGATATGAGGATGTGCTGAAGGTAAAGTGTACACCGCGGGTACCGTTAGTCATCGAATATCAACCGTAGAACTCTCAGTTGTGCTTGCAAAACGCTGCAAAAAAATTAATATATAAAAAAATCCTCGGGCGGCCGGAAACGAAACCGCGTTCCGCTCACGCAATCAAATATGAACAGTAAA